>CM076578.1:119337151-119461420 GCA_034641835.2 Pinus albicaulis
AGAAATGATATGCCCTAAAAGCTTCCCTTCTTCCAAACCAAACAATGACTTCTTGGGATTCAAAGAAATTCCATATTTCCTGCACTTTATGAATACTTGCCTTAGGTGATCTAAATGTTCTTGATCTGTTTTAGAAAAAACAGTTAAATCATCTAGGTAAATAACTAGAAAATCATGTATCTCTTTTGCAAAAGCAATATCCATTGCTCTTTGAAATGTAGCTCCTGCATTCTTGAGCCCAAATGGCATTTTGACATATTTAAACGTACCCCATGGTGTTGTAAATGTTGTTTTATCCTGATCATCAGGATGAACCAGAATCTGGTTATATCCTGAAAATCCATCCAGTAATGATATTCTCGAAGATCCTACCACCCTTTGCAGAATATGATCCATTTTTGGCAGAGGATAGTTGTCTTTTAAAGAAACTTTATTCAAATTTCTTAAGTCGACACACAGTCTAATTTCTCCTGTCTTTTTCCTTGTTGGTACCAGGTTAGAAACCCATTCTGAGAATCTGATAGGAGCTATAATCCCTGCTTCAAACATCCTTTTGATTTCCTTTTCAATGGAGGGTAATAAAACAGGATTTATTCTCCTAAGCTTTTGTTTAAAAGGTTTCTGGTCAGGTTTCAAAGGTATAGTGTGTTGAATGATGGATGTATCATAAGATTTGAGGTCTTCATAACTCCAGGCAAAGACATCCTGGAATTCTTTTAACAGTTCAACATATCTAACCTTCTGATCTTTTGGAAGAGACTTGGACAACTTGACCATTTTGGGATTTTCTGGGGTTCCTAAGTTGCAGTCTTCCATATCAGCCTATACAGGTTCCATTTTAGGTTTAAATGGAATATCATTCGAGTCAAACAGATCTTCCAAAGGAGTTAATCCTTTGGGCAAATGGTTATCTTTTAAATTGATGATCTCTGTTTCATCTTCTATGATTTCATCAGGTTCCATGTGTTTCAAATTCTGCATGTCTCTTTCAGTGAATGTGGTTGGATGCAGCATATAAATTGCATTTTCTTTTGAAATTTCATCTTTTTGTTCTTTTTCTTGATTAGATTCATCAATAGTTATGTCTTCATCTATATTACAGTTAGAAAACTCACTTTGAAGTGTCAAAAAATTATTGATTTGATGGTTATTCACAAAGACTTGCCAGTTCAAAAGATTGTCTGGTATAGCAGGCCTATGCCTAATTTCAGCTGAAAACTGATGATTAGGGTCGAAAGGTAACCTGCATGTACTAGCAAACATTGCTAAGCTGTGAGCATGCAAGTTTTGTTTCCTGGGAATCTTGGCAAGTTGGGCTTGTAAAAATGTGTTGAGAATCTCTACAACTGTCTCTCGGTATTATTTCAGTCTCATGTATTTTGTTGCACATTCTCCTTTAATCTGTTGGATGATTAATTCGGAGTCGCCTATAATTGATACTCTGATACCCCCTAACTTCTTGACATGTTTAAGCCCTAATAAAAGAGCTTCATACTCTGCCATGTTGTTAGTGCATTTGAAATTCAACCTATAAGCATGACCCTGTGCATAATTGTTTTCAACATTATGTAACCAAATCCCAGCTCCTGCCCCGAGTCTGTTTACTGAGCCATCAAACTCTAAATGCCATAGAATTTCATGTTCATAATCTTCATCAATTGTTTTAAAGTGTTTCTTGACAGGAGCTAGTTGTTTAGTTTTTTCAGGTATTTCTTGATCATCTGTTGTTTCTTTGTTTTCAGAGATTTCTTCAATTTTAACGGTGGTTTTGTTTGTGATTTCCAATTCTGGAGCTTCTATTTCAGTAGGAAGATCTGACTCAGCATTGTATAAAATAAAAGAATCCATATCAGAATGTACAGAATAAACAGGGAAGTTTTCAGGCTTCTCATGGCTACTCATTAAGTACTTCATCAAAGTTTCTCTATATAATCTTTTAGGCTGACCAAATACTGAAATAGTTGCATAAGACATGTCTAGTTGAATAGATCCTCCAAGTTTAGCACCCCAAGATCTAGACAATAACATACAATATTTAGGTGGAATATCAGCAACTACTATGTCCATTAAAACAGACTTAGCAGGGTATTGTACCAAAGTGACACACAGATCTTTAATCAAACCTAAACATTTTACCTGACTGGAATCGAATGAAAACAAATCTTTGTAAGGCTTGGTAATATCTAGATTCAATCTTTCCATTACTGCTTTTGGCATCAAATTGTGAGATGCTCCAGAATCAAGCATTGCATTATGGAGTATCTTGTCGTGAACATTCAGGCTTACATAAAATGGAGGAGTTCCTCCACTTTCTGGTTTGCCATTAACCTCAGGGCCAAAAAGAAGTTTGGGTTGATCATCAAGAATGTTTACTGAATCATCTAATCCAGTAATGTTAATGTTTAAAGACTTGGAAATCTGACTCCTATAGACATCATGTTTAGCCAATTCTGATAAAGGAACAGCTATCTTGAGTTTGCCTATTTCAGCCTCTAGATTAAAGGTTTTTTCTGTTTGAGCTTTAGTGTTTTGCACAGTTGGGTTTTCTCTGTTTATTGGGTCTTCAATGTTTTTCTCTTTTTCATGAATGAAGTTTTGTTTTGAAGATGTTTCAGGACTAACTTCTATTGTTTCTTCTACAGTTCCTACATGAGGAGATGTATTGGATTGTTGTTTGTTGATTGGTTGGTTATCAGAGACATCTTCAATTATTGGATTTGAAAAACTGGGAGTTATCCTAGGCAAAATTTGTATTTGGGGAATGTGTTGTACAGGGGGAATGTTTTGTTTACCTTTGACATTTTGTTTTGTGGTTTTCTGTTTATTTTTCTCTGGTACATCTATCCGTCTACTTCTCAAGTTGTACTGTTTTTGAACCTCGTAGATTGTTGTGTCATAGCCTTCTTTGAAATCAAAAGTCTCACCTGAATGAGTTTGGAATGTTTCAAGGATATGATTCTCTTGATCATCCTGGGATAGGAAGACTTCTGGTTCATCTTTGTCCTCATTGACATTGTTTATTTATACATCTTCTGTAGGTTCTTCTGAGGTTGAACCTTCAACAAGGTTTTCTTGGAAAGGTGGTCTAATGTTTTGATCAGGGACATTCTTTCCAATATTTTGGTTCAGATTCCTCCTAAAGTTTGGGTTTCTTGCAACATTCTGGTTATCAGTAGCAGACTTTCTTTCAATGGTTTCCACCCTATCACCTAATCTTTCCATACCTTTAATGATTACATCCGGCTTCTTTTCAAAAGCTGAAGGTTCTTCATTCATAGGCATTCTTCTCTCTGCCCTAGCTCTGGCTCGTTTTTCTATCAGATTTGCTTCTACACTCACCACTCTGCTTTGCATTTCCTCTAGTGTTTGTGGAGCTCTTTCCCTAAGGGAATAAGCTATATCGGAGTCAAAACCATCTGGAAATTTGACCAACACGTTATTAGGTGGGGGCCTTAGGTTTAGAGAAACTGCATTATATGATTCATTGAATCTTATGATGTAATCTTGTACGGTTTCATTTGGTCTTCTTCTTAATTTTTCAAATTCTGATAGGATCTGGAGAGGATCCTTCTTTTTCTCCCATCTGTTCAGGAATGCCCTATATAAAGCTTCTAAATCAGCAATACTGTTCGGGGTAAGAGCCCTAAACCAAGTTCTAACTTCTCCAGTAAGACTTTGTACGAAGATTCTCATACGGATATTATCAGTATCAATCTCATAAAACTCAAAGTAATCTGTCATCCTTTTGGTGTGTTGTTGAGCTGTGTAGGTACCTGATCCGTCAAAAGGTGTGATCTTACTTTGGTAGTCCTGCGGTAAAGCTGGAGGATTGGCTGGTAACTGTAAAGGGGCATATCGATTGGCCATTGGAAGATAAAGTGGAGTGACAGGAGTTGATGGTCTAACAGGAGGAGATGGAGGTCTGACAGGAGGAGATGGAGGTCTGACAGGAGGAGATGGAGGTCTAACTGGTGTTTGAAAAGTTTGAGAAAAAGTGACTGAGCTTGGAGATGCTTCAGTAATCACAAAAATGTTTGAGCTTTCTTCAAAGGTTTGCTCAGACTAAATGGAGTTATGCAATTCTCTGTCAAGATGATGTGAAACAAATCGGTATTGCAATTCTTCAAAGAATAAAGGATCTGGAATTAATCTAGATAATTCAGTCTCAGAAAAATTCACAAACAAAGATGTTTCAAATTGTGCATCAAAAGGAATGTCATCAATATATATAATTTTCACAGGACAAGATGCAGATCTAGAAAGTGGTCTAGAACTTCCTGTACTCCCCTGACTTCCTCTTTCAGAACTTTCTTGACTTCCTTGTCTTCTAAGAATCCTAGGAATCAGATTAGGATTTTCAAATATGGATGGTGGATTGGGGTCAGGGTTTGACCTAGTATGTCGAATCCTTTCTGAAGCCAGTTTTCTTAGACTATGTGTTTTTGGATTTTGGATTTTAATTGAAAAGTAAATACAAATTCTACAAATTCTTTAAGAAATAATGATATGTGATTAAGATTTCCTCAAAGATCTGTTTAAACTAGAGAATCTGATTGAAAAAATTTGAAACTAAGATTCAAAATATAGGCTAAATCAGAGATAGACTGAAGCAGCTTTTATTTACTTTTGCATTTGCAGAGCAAAAGCAATTTCAAAGGCTACCTGGCTGATCTTCAGACTCTGTCTATAGCTTATATTTGAACAATACTAACAAGTAAAATTGATTCAGATCCCCAGTATGGTCGCCACTATGTTATCACTCAGGTTTTCCTAGAAGTTGTGTAAGAGGAAAATATACCCGAGGTAACCACAAACCAACCTTTTAGATGCAGAATCTAGCCAATCTGCATCCAGAGAGGGCTCTCTCTTTATGATTTATCTTTGTTCTTTTAAGGTTTTAGGCTAGTTATAGATTCAAAGTTTGTTTTGGGAAAATGGTGGAATCCGCAAACTAAGGGCAAGGCTGAGAGCTTTCAGTCCATTAGGCTATGGAGTCAAAGGATGGCTTTACTGGACTTCTATTCTACGCACAAGATGGTATTACAGGGCAAGATAGCTAGACAGAGAACAATCCTTAAAATTTAAAGTGGGTGGGATGATCTTGAAGGGATGAAAGACAACTAAGAATCTTTCACCATGTTCAAAGGAAAGAAGTGAATTGACTACAAACAAAGAGCAATAAAGGATTCTTTATTATAGCAATCAACAGTGCTTAAATTAGCGAAGCAGGAGAATTTAAGAATTCATGCTTATAGCTAATTTAGAAGAAAACATTTAGGAACAATCACATTTGAAAACAGAGTACAATTAAGCAAATTCTGTTTCAATCCTTTAGGTAAATTATTCAGAAATGGATATGATGGTATTATAAACTAATATAAAATTTCAGACAAAGGGTAGAAACACTTATTGAACTGTAGTCCAACACATGAATCCTGCAACAAGTCCAGTGCTTCAAATCGTCATCCAGTAAGCCACAAGTAAATTTCTCCAAAATCTTTTATTCCGAAAATCTCAGTGTTACAGCAGAGTAATAGAATCCACCCTCAACACTCTCTTTGAGGGTTTATTTATACACAAAATAATTTTAAACAATCTTACACTATCTTAGCCAATATTCTAGGCTGACTTAAAGCATAATTTACAAACAAACAAGAGACAAAGGGTCTCGTGGATAGAATAATGGGTAACTGCCGATGTGTTGTTCCTTTTTCCGTGGATGTGCTGGAGGTAAGTGCTGAAAATAGGGCTCTGTGCTATCCCTTGCGTATTTCTTTGACTTGTTGAACACTCTTTCTTCTCACGGATACTCTTTAACCTTTCATCTGATACTCTTTCTGTTTTTACCATTTACTTGATAGTAAAGATAAAATCTCATCCTGAAAACAACTTTTACAGAACTTCCAGCATTTCCTTCCACCATTGATCATCGGGTATCATAGTTCTTCTGAGTTTCCTTAAAGTTTCATCTGCTTCAGTAAGTTTATAAAAAGTGGGCTCGTTCGGAAATAGATACTTTATTTCATGCTCCAGATGAAATAGATTCCTCACTTTATCATAAATACTTTTCCCAGTTGGTAATGCAGGTTCTGATGAGCTAGTAGAACCTACAGCTGTATTTTTAGCATGAGCCTTTATTCTCTTCTCATAGGTTTCCAAGTCTACTATTTGATCTTCTGTGAGCATGGGACTTGGTAACCCACTATCCAGTAGAGCTTGGAATTTTTCTCTGAAATTTTTGATGTCGACCAAAATGTCTGTACACTTTCTTTCTAAATTTTGCATGAAAGTCCTCTTGGTGAAAACTCTCTTTGCTTCCAAAACTGCACCTGTCCTGTCATCAATTCCTAACAATGCAAGCTGTTGTTTTGTTCTGGAATTCAAAAATTGAATGAGCTGCTGGGCCTGCTCAGGCCTGCCTCTTAATTCATGTCTAGTTTTATTTATTTCTTCTTGTGCTATCTTGACTAACTCATTTTGCTCAAAAATAGCTTGAATGGAGGGCCAAATATCTCTTATTAATTCAATGATGTTGCACCAAAGAATATCATTTATTTCGTTCGGAGGCTTTTCCAGTGAAAGATCTTTTTGCAAAGCCTCAACCAATTTTTCCAATCTTTTTATTTCCCTGAGGTTGTCAGCAGCTGTCTTTTTGGATGTGTCATATTTTTCCTCCAATTTTGTCAATTGCAATTTTGTTTCTTGGAGTTCTGTGACCCTTAGCTGCAAACTCTCCATCTGTTTTATTAAGTCCTCAGAATTCAAATTAGAAATGTTCACCTGAGATGGTTGTTCCTGCTGTCCTGTAGTTGTAGTACCTGTTGTTGAAGTCTGCTTGATAATTTCCTGTTCTTGCAATGCTTTTTCCAACTCTTTCTCTGTTTCATTTAGTCGCTCTATCATATTCAAGAGCAACTCCATCATTTCTTCCTGGGAATTTCCTTTTATAACTTCCTGTGTCTGAGGGTGCCTCGAGGCTGGTAGTTTCAGCTGTTTTCTGAGTGCAGCTATATCATCCTCTTTCTTTTTTACCAATGCCTCAATACCTTTAATATCTTTGGGATTGTGACCCAAACCAATGATGATCTCTTCTAGAGACTTTATCCTATTGTCCTTGGCCTGTGAGGAGGCCCTCTCAATCTTCAATTGTGCAGTAGTATTATTCAAGGAATCTTGCAGCGTTAAAGCTGCCATGGCTTTGTTGGTGAGAGTAGAATAAACCATTTCCACTGTTTGTCTATGAAGCTCTATCTGATCCAGGGGATGGATATCTTTTGCTAAAACTTCAAAATTTGATCTGATGTAATCTGCTGCTGAAGTTGGCTTTGGCACCTTTGCTTTGAAGTGGATCATTAGCATTTTACCTTGTGAAAGATCAAATGCAGACATTAGCCTTTGCTGATTATGAGGAGCCATCTTCATATACTGATCGTATACCTTCATTTTCAATGGATCATTCTTTGTTTTGATATTAATGAAGGTTCTTTTAATGTCTCCAGTATCTGTCTTTGGCGGTCTGAAAGAAGATACTTCAGTGCTTAATTGCTTTTGTATCCCTTTCTGGCTTATGTTTGTTTCACTTGCTGTACATGTTTGCTGACTGTCTTCCCTACCATCATCAAATACTTCATCTATAATCTCTACATCTGGAGGTGGATCAGACTTGTGTTTTTTAGCTTGATAAACTTGTGGGGCTCCTTTTGAAGGTGTAGTATCTGGAGCTAGCCTCTTTTTCCCTATTTCCACATTCAGTGGAGTTTACATCTCTGGAACTTGGATTTGCTTTGCTGGTGTGTGAGAAGTCTGAGATAGTTCTGGTGCTTTGGAACTCTGTGATTTTTCTGCCATGACCAGGGTTTCAATGACCTGAACTATAGGTTCTTTTCCTTTACCCTTGGGCTCTGCTGCTACTGATGGACTATCTTCCTGTATAGCTTGTTGTAGAGTGGCTGCTGAAGATGTGCCAATGTAGGGTACCTGCATTTGATCATATGTTTCTAGGTCAAAATTCTTCTCAACATCTTTCATAAGTTTATTCAATTTGTCAGCTCCACTTTCCTCTTCAACAAGTGTTCCTTTAACCCATTCATCTTGATTTGCATATTGTTCTAAATCAGGAATCCTGTGATGTACATAAGGAGATGACTTATTTTTTAATCTCTTTTCACAAATGAAACCAAAGGGATCATAAGGGACCCAACGGAAAGATGTCTGGAACTTTCTCTCTAATAGAAG
This sequence comes from Pinus albicaulis, assembly GCA_034641835.2. Lineage (NCBI taxonomy): Eukaryota > Viridiplantae > Streptophyta > Pinopsida > Pinales > Pinaceae > Pinus > Pinus albicaulis. The sequence goes on from CM076578.1 coordinate 119,345,387, forward strand.
TTCTGCTTCTCTCTCAGCTTCCCTAGAATTGCAGATGAAAGGACCTAATTGGCTTTTGATCCTTAACTGAGCTTTCTTCTTTACATTGCAGAAATGGATCACATATGAATTGTTCATCTGCCTAAAGTATTCCAGGGCAAAAATTCTCATTGGTACATATCTGGGTAACTTGAATGGACGTAATTCACATCCATAAATCCTGATGACTGTATGGTTTTGGTACAAGTACCAATCCCCAACTTTATACCTCTTTGATAATTGCAAGGTCTTTCTAATTTCAGTACTGAGTCTGGGGGGAGAAATTCCTGTTAACAGAGTTGTGGCAGGTTGTACAAACTGATCAATGAATTATGAATAGGAGTAGGGAGAATCAGAGGAAAAATGAATGATGGGGGACCAAAAATTGACAGACCTGGGATTACCCTTAGCATCAAGTTTCTGAACAGGGAAGGGGAACCTGTCTGACTGATAATAGATCATGAGATGATAGATAACTGAGGAGTACTTGAAAACTTTTTCAGTATCTAGCTTTAAGAATTGATCATGGATTTTTTTGGCAATGAAGGAAGCATAATCATACTTAATCTCAGGAGGCTGCCCAGGGGTAAAGATGGATATCAAAGCCAAACTTATCTCGTCTACATACTCACTGGTATTGAATCCTAAGACAAAGGATATTATGTTTACAACTAGCCTTCCCAATGTATTGAAATAGTAAAAACCATAGGGGGGAGCCCCTTTTGGCTGATGCTCAGGTAGCATGAAATACTGACACATGGATTTTAATTTCTCTGGGGTTAACTGTCTGGTTTTCTCAATCAATCCCTCCATGGATAATGGTGCTAATTCTTGCTCTGGCTCAAAGTGTAACATAGCATTGATAGCTTGAGGTGTGATAGGAAATAGAACACTTTGATCAGGAGTTAAGACAGCTCTCTGTGCAGGATCATAGTTTGCATGACAGTAATGAATGATTTCAGGGAAAATGTGGACTGGAGGAATAAGATACCTTGGGAGATTGGATTCCCATAACCCTATAAGGTCTTGCCCTTTTGAGAATTCGTCTCTGCAGCGACAGAAGCTCAATCGGGGACTTTCATCGAAACCCAGGTCTTTAATTTGGAAATCTTCATCTACCAGGGGTAAATAGTCTAATTCACGGTGAGGAGCATTCAAGGGAGTGATATTTAGAGCTGTGGGGACCTCCATTTTGGTTCTTGTGGATTCAAAATGGAGGTTTTCGTTTTACTTACAGACCGGACGGGATTTCTGGAATGGAGGAAAATGAAACAATTTGCAGGTTTTGGAAGCAAATTCACAGGTTTAAAATCTTCAGGGAGGACTTCAGCGATGATTTTTAACCACTTTTTCAAAGAAAAAACAAAGGAAATTGAGTTTGACTTGCAGTCGGGGCGTAAAATGATAAATACCTGTTTTTAGACGGGAACTCGTTCTTTACCAGGTAATGAGCAATGGCGGGGACGTTCTTCAACACGGGTGTAGCAGAATTTTGGGGCGAAATGGTTAATCACAGCAGAACTTTCGAAAATCGCAGCGGGAGCAACGTTCTTCTCAGAATAATGAAAATAACTAAAAAACACGAAAAAATGGCTTATTCACAAGTTAAAAGGTTTTTTGTTTTTTTTTCGAGATGTGACGTCATGGTAGTACGGGATGACGTGTGCAGCGTCAGGCGGTAAGTGGTAAGCGGGAAGTGCCCGCACCGCTGTTGGTTGAGGGCGGTATTAATCGCGGGGGGAGCGATTCCACAGAGCAGTTGCCACGTGGAAGTCTGACTTTTCAAAAACCGCCCATCCCCCGCTGGTTAACATGCTGGCAAGTGATGGGCAGCGGGATTAACAATAACCGTTGATCAACGAATGAGCGATCCAACGGCTGAAGGGATGGGGAACATGCGGAGGGTTGATAGGTGGGCCCGTCGGGTTTTAAAAGGTTTTAATGCGTAATCTAATCACCCCGGGGAAATGTTAATAGGCGAAGAAGGTTGTTAATTAGTCCAAATGACTAATTAACCCCAGGTATATAATGAAATGGGTTGCGGCAGAGTTGGCTAGGTGGAATGCCACGTGGACGGACCACGGTGGCACAAGACTTTTCGCAAAGTTTATTGATATGTTTTGGTATTAAACATACTTATAGTATGTCTAAAGTTTTTGTATATATTTTTATTATATGATGAATGAATTAATACAATTAATTCATCATAGGGGCGGGATTTATGTATAATGCTATAGTTTTAACCAAAGGGCTTATAAGCGGGTTGTTTATTTTCAATGTGCGGGAATATATACTTTGGTAAACATTATAATAAATGGGTTTTGGGGATATTTATAGAAAAGGGAGTTATATACTTAGGAAAAGGGATTTCACTAGGGATTTAATATAGTAGAATTAAATGTTAATATGGCAAAGGACAAGGAAAATCAAAACATCTTTGTACATCTAAGAAAGTGATAACTTGTGAAGTAAATTGCAACCTTTTATCTTCAACACTTAAACTTAGAATAACAAGTTATTTTGAGGAATTTTTATGGAATATTGCATCAGTTTCCTAAGTAAAATAGGATTTTACTTAGGAACAAATTGAAGGTGAATAATTATAATGATGAATTATCTCAAGCACTTAGGTCTTTTTGATCATTAGGCCGAGGGTCCGGTCCCTCCAGAAGTCAAGGAAATGCCTTGAGCCCCTTTGATCTCCAAATACCTTAGTCCTTTTGGGGAGAATTAGTAAAGCTTTTGAGGGGAAAATGATAAGGGAAGTTAATGAATTTGACTTTTGCTTGCTGTGATTTTCCAGTGTATTTCCTGCTTTAGTACTTGTGATGAAAGTAAATGATTAACCAACATGTAGCAGCACCATTCATCAGATAACACTTTGCAGTACCATCTACCTACCCTATCTACTTAACACTACCATTTTGTCTTCTTTATTAGGGTGCATTTAGACTTGCAAACCCTGATCAATCTTTTCTTTTTACATGATGAATCTATCTATTTCTACCCTTATTACATCCAAGGGCTCAGATTAAGTTGTTGAGCACCTTTTATTTACTCTACCTATCTACTTATCTGCCAAGATTAAACTGTTTGGCTAGATATTTATTCTCTAATCTACAACATGAAATTGAAATATGACTAAGCCAAGTTTAAACAGTTTGACTTATTCATGAATTGTGGCAAAGCTGCACACAATTGCTTTATTACAGAAATGAAATAGTAGTGGCATTTAGATTTGCACACTTTCCTTGGTCTATTTTTCTGTTTGGGGTTCATTTCTTTCACTTTTTAGACCATTTTATTCTTTTTTACCCTTTGATCTTTCTTTTAGGGTATACCCTCTTTACATTTTTTTATTTTTTGATTTTTTGGTTTAGTCCCGGTGGAGTCTTGGGGATCTAGTATTCATCTTGCCACTTGAGGGCAAGTATTTTGCAGCCCAGGATCAGTATTTTCTGTACACTTATCATGAGTGGAGAGAAAGAAAACGTGGGGTAGGCTACATTGTCTACCACGAGCATATTTTCATCCCACCTATTTTGCTGGAGCCAAAGGTGGAAGACAGTTTCCAGGAGTTGCCTAGTTGGGAGGTAAGTCATTTTGCATGGATGATTGCTTGGGGGATGGAGGATCCACATGAGGAAGATGTTCCTCAACACATTATAGACTCCATGCCTTGAGGAAAGGCTATCCAGTTCTGTCCTTGTAGTTTCTTAGGGACAAGATACATTTGGGAGGGGAGGACTGTAATGTTCCAAAATTTTCCGATAATAATTTGGAACATTAATTTCTCTAATTTCACCTAGGAGGAGAATAAATGGGTAAGGAAATCCATTTCATAATAAAAACCTCAATAAAAACTCTCTAAGTATGAAATGGGATCATCTTTGGAGCTGGTTTTCACAGCCGCATGTGTGAACAAGGATATTTGCAAGGAGGCTTGGTTAAGTTGACCAAGTCAACATCGCTGCCATAGGAGGAGTGGCTTACTTAGGAAGCCATCGCAGTGTGAATGAGGAAAGGGAAATTTGGTGTAGGAAACCCTAATGGATGGGGCCCATGGAGAAAGAGCTTTCATTTGTTTAAAAGGAGGACAAGGCAACCATTGTTTCTCATGCTTGTATTATTCATCTCATTGTCTAGTTAGACAATTGGAGCATTCTTTGCTGCTTAGCGAGAATTGCTAGAGGAATTCTTGTTTAGGATTCCTTCTCCTTATTGAGAGGTATCTTGAGGGATTTTTCTTCATTTTCCTCACATCCAGGCTTGAGGCCAAGCATCCTCCATCAGGACAACGTTATTTTTGTAGGAGATTAACATTGTGTTGCTAGGTGTTGCAGTGAGGGTTCACTACACCATCCCCTTCAGCTATTTTTCAGAGGAGGAGTCCCTCTTTCCTTTGGGATATTAGTTTGGAGGCTTTACAAAGAATATTGAAGACTTTGGAATCAAGGAAAACTCTTTCCATAGCCCTACAACGCAGTTCCATTCAGAGACTGCGTTATTTTGAGAGGAGCATTTGCAGTGGGGCTCTTGCAGAGTATTGGAGGGAGAGATTTTTAATGAAGGGATCAGCCTTTCACTTGAAGGATACATTGGAGGAGTCACATTCAGTTTAAGCATAAGATTCAGCCATCTCCATCCAGTTCTATTTCTTATTTTCTGCAGCAACCCAGCAACTCCGACATTTATGAGGAATTTCCATTTTGTATGTTTTGCAGCCAATCCTTTTAGGGATTGTGCATTATTGTTTCCAGGGGTTGAGATCTTGCTCCCCCTATTGTATTTGAGCCACAAATTGATATATTTTTGTATTGAAACTCTTATGTAGCAGTTTCCCTTCATATACTGTGCAATCATAGCTTGGTGTACATTGTGTAGCAGTGGTTTTATCTTGTATTTGGTACTCGTTTCTTGAGGCTGAGTATTGCCTATCTTGAGTGCCCTTTTTCCTCAAGATCCTGTATTCATCGTTGCTGCTATTATTTAATCAGAAGGCTATGGATTTATCTCATTTTTATATGATTTGAATGTTCCTGATGTCCCATTATTGTGCTTGCTTATTGCTGGAGCTCCAACTTTAGAATATCTTGAGATATTCTCATTGTTGTAGCAATTTCCTGAAAAAGGAACACTACACACTCCATCCATGATGAGTACGACATGATAATGATATAATACCCTAATGAAATGTTTTCTGTAATTTATACCATGTGCAGCAAGGTACAAACAATGTCTCATAGGGCTACAACACAATCTCATCCACTACAGCTGCAGAAAATAACATGGCAAGTACTGTACAGAAAATATCACCTCTACTACTAAATAGTAAATAGATGAGTGAATCAGAAATACAAAATAAAATACATGCCCGTATACATACAATGGATGGATATCATCATTAAACTCATTGGCCACCTCAAAAGAAGGCAAATAAATGGATGTGGCGGCCATGTCTCTCCTCATGTTCCCCTTAGAACATGCCATGCAAAAATTGTGGGAATCATCTTCCCTCAAGGAAACATTAAATTCATGTGTCAATATTATGATCATGCTTCCAATAATATGGAAAATATCAGAAAATGGAAACATACTCATCATGAAAATAGAGGAAGTACTGATGGTTTCATATGGTGCTAGAAAGTACCAACAATCTCCCAAGGGTGCATAACGCAGTTTTGCAAACTGCTGCTAAAGAAATGTACAAGGAAAAATGTTTTGAAATACAATGCTAATCATATGAATTAGCTAAAAAAGTGTAAAATGGAAAAAATTTTTCCCAAGGCCATGTAAAATATGGTTGTCTCCATCATATGGGTTGGCCCAACTTTGCTTGTGGAGCAACATGAAAAATCCGCCCCTTTGAGGAGCCATGCACTGCAACATAATGATAAGAGTATGTAAATCAGAAAATGTAAACAAAAGGCTCTTACTATAAGATGGAAGTGAGATGATAGATGGATCCATGTATATGACCTTGCTCCCAAATGTTAGTGCTGTGAGCTCATGCAAAAAGGCTCTTGCCCATGCCAATCTTTGTTTCTTGACATGCTCCTTGTCAAGAACACTTCTGGTGATGCTGCTGCAAATGTGAAGCTTTTCCCAAGATGGAAATGCCTCCCGATTATTCCAAGCTAAGGAGTAATCCCTTTGTACTATGAGAGTTCCCTCCTCTACTCCTGCAACACCATATATCATATGAGAGAAAATCGGCTTGTGCTCTCTCCAAAATAGTTCAAGCAACCCAAGTTCTTGTTGCCTCCTCATGCTTACATCTTGTAACTCATGTGATGAAGGTATCATGACTGATATATATACCATATCAGCACCATGCATCCTTACTCCTTTCTTCTCAATGATTTAAACACCTTGCCACCTCTTATTCACTCCTATCCTCCTGGAAAAAGAGTACATCAAGTGATGGCCAAACTCCTTCAAAGAAGCCAACGCAGCCAAGCTTCTTGCTGCTTGGTATCATATATTTGCAAGTGGAAAATCAGCCTCTTGCTTCTCATCCACACCCACTCAACTCCTTGTGGATGTCTTCTCCTTCTTCCTCCTTTGTTACTCCTCCCATGAGGGCTACCATCCTCCCAAACCAAATCACCTCTCTTGCATTCCATAGAAGATTGGAATGCAACTCCTTGGAGACCTCCTAAAGGAGACCTCTCACCCATGACTGTATTGAATCCATGAGAATTCAAATTTGAGGGAGTTAACCTCTCCTCTCCATCAATTTTTAGCAGTGCTGTCAATTCCTCCCATAGAGTAGCAGTTGCCTCAACCTCCATTTTAAAATTTGTTCCCTTGTTTATAATGGAAGAATCATGATTTATTTCATCCTCCAATGGTTCACATCCCAACCTCAAGGGCTGAATGAGACTTATAAATGGTGCATGAGGATGAGGTTCCATCTCCTCTTTGAACCCATTTCACAGTGCAGTGCAATCATGGTGCTCTAAAATAGCAAAATGTGTAGATCCTTGGACCTCTACACATGAGTTTCCACATTCCCTTAAATTGTTTGCTGAAATGAAAAGTGGAAATTCATTCATACCTTGGTGGAACTTGGGGCTTTCTTCTTATATGGATGCATTATTTGTCTCCCCCAATGCAATGGCTACCTCCTCCATAGATGTAAAAGGCTTCCCCCACAAAGTTGTGACAACGTTGGTGCAATTTTCCTCCCATGGTGGAATGGCTTCCTCTTCCTTTATCCTCTCTCCATCAAAGGTTTGGATCAACCTTTGAGAAAATTCTGCAAAATAACTCACTCTTGAATGGACCAAAGGTTTGAACCACCAAACAGAGGCTTCATCCTCCATGTGCAGCGCTGCAATCTCCACTGCTTCTTTCTCTGCCATTGGACGTAGCAAGAAGAATACCTCTAGATTTTTCACCCAAGCTCTAGCTGAAGTGTTCCCATCAAATGTAGACAATAGAAATATATTTCCTCTGATTTCTCTTTTTCCATTGGGCCTTCTCTCCTCCTTCTGCTAAATAAACTGTGGGAACGTTGTGGCTCCCCTGAATGCTGAAGAATGGGACTTGTACTCACCCAGGTATTGATCTAGAACCTGATGATCCAAGCATATCTCATGCTTGCTTTCTCTTTGAGAATAGGAAGTGCATGGACCTTCCTCTTCTTCTCTTTGCTTCTCCTCCTCGAGGAGGCTCTTCTTTGTTCTAAAAATATATGAGATCATGCTCATCTTCTTCATACTCTTCTTCTTATTCTTTCTTGGGCTTGAAGGCCATAGGCTAAGCCAAGAAAGGTGCTCTATTACCACTGTAATGATCCTTTTTAGGAATAGCTAGCAATCCATGGCTGGAAAATGCATTTTCTAGAAACGGAGGTAGCAGGATTTGATACCAAGACCTAGATCCCTTAGACCAATGTGTCTAATACCAAAATACAAGGATTGGGATCAAAGAAATCCTCCTAGGGTGGTGAGGCAAGCCTACCACACCCAGTTCCCTTTAGAAATTGCCCAAAGAATGGGGCTGCAACAATGTATGAACATACAAAAGATTCTCTGCGTTATTTCTATAAGCTTGCTTATGAGAAGAAGTAAATAGCCAAATTGTATGGTTACAGTAGCAAAATAAATGCAATGACTTGAGGAAATCAGTCATTCAATCAATACAATACAAGCCTCTCATCACTTGCATGATGAACATGAAGAACACTGCTATATGAAATAAGCCCTAGGCTATGACTGTGTTGTTTATAGAGGAACTTCTGCATAAAATATGATGATACAAGGATATAGAAATATGAAGCTCAAATAAAGTGGGGGAGCATGATCTCAACCCCTAATAATACAATACATCAATCCTCTAGAAGGATTGGCTGAAATACAAGCAAAATGGCACTCCTGTAGAAATGTCGGAGTTGCTGGGTAGTAGCAGCAACTCAAGAACTAGAAATAGATGGAGAAGGCTAAAATGGCTGCATAAAATGAAGAACACTCCTCCAATGTAAATCTGAAGTGAAAGGTTGATCCCTTCACCTAAGATCTCACCCTCCAAACTATCTGTTAATCCCTTACAGCAAATGCTATCCAAGAATAACGTTGTCTAAGAGAGGGAATGTGCTGCATATGATGGAAATTGGTTGGCCTGGTGCCAAATATGGTGGAATAAGCTCATGAAACTCCTTTTCTAATCTCCCAAAGGGATGGAAGCTCCCTCCTTTGAAAAAATAGCCAAGGATGGTGTTGTAGAAAACCTCCCCAGCAACACCCAACAACACTGCACAATCTCTAGCTGAAACTGCGCTGATGAAGAGAGATGATGCTTGACCCAATGTCTGAATATGGGGAATAGAGTGAAATTCTCCAATAGCTACTCAATAAGGAGAGGAAATCCTAAACAGGAATTCCCTCGGCAATTCTTGCTAAACAGCAAGAACTGCAGCAAGTCCACGGGACCAAAGATGAATAATACTCAAGATGATCTCCAATGGATACCTTGCCCTCTTTTTAAACAATATCAGATCCCTCTCAATGGACCCCACTCATTAGGGTTTCCTTCCTCTAGGATCTTCCCTCCTTATCCCACTACGCTGGCCCACAATGTACTCTCCACCTCATGCTACTGCGCAAGTTTGACTTGGTCAAACTTGAGCTAGCCTTCTTGCAAAAGCCCCCTTTCACACATGGAGGTGTGAAATCTAGCTCTATAAGTGATCCTCCTTCATACCAAGAGGATTTTTATTACCTATTCATGAAATGAATGGGTCTCCTACCCATTTTATTTATCTCCTATGTGAAAATGGCAAAAATTAATGTTCCATAAAAATTGGGAACATTACATATTATAGTTTGTTTTATCACTAGGTAGGTGAATAAATGGGTAGGGAGGCCCATAAATCTCCTTAGAAGCAATAAAAACACTTCAAGTGTGAAATGAGACCTTCTAAGTAGCTAAATTAAGCACCTTTGAGTGTGAACAGGGGATTGGATCATGTTGAACTAGTCAACTTTGACCAAGTCAACAACGTTGTTATGGAGGAGTGGACATTAAATGAGGAATAACGCATTTTTGGAGGGAGATTGATTTCATGAAGGAAATGACATAATTGAGTAGGGCCAAGAGAAAGGAAGCTCATAATATATATAAGGAAGAGGATGGCAGTCATTTGGGTTATTTTTTTCGATTATTATTTTGTATGTGGTATGTTTAGAATTCTTGCATTCTTCAGCTATTTAGTTGAGATCGTTGTGCTGTTTAGCACCGGGTGTTCCCGAGCAAGAATCCAACCTCTTTCCTTGAGAGGCCTCTTGGAAGAGAATTTCATTTCATTTCCACATTCAAGCTTAAGGCCAAGCTACAAATTTCTTCATGAGCGTAGTTTCATCAGGATATTGTGCTTTGTTGCAAGGTGTAGCAGTGGAGAATTAGATCGGGTATCTTCAGAGCTAGTTTTGCGGTGGAGGAAGGTTTCCATCCATTGGAAGGACTGTAAAGAATCCCCTTGAGCTTTATTGACACATTTAGAAGCAGGATAAGAAGCATTTATCCACTACAACATAGTTTAAGCCCAGATCTGTGTTATTTTAGGGAGGAGTTGCAGGGGTAGTTGCAGTGGTTGTTTTGGGAGGTGATTTCTTCAGTGGAGAAGCCATTATTTCATCCGGAGGATTTATTGGAGAAGGGATGTAGGTTACTACATCAGATTCAACCATATATTCTAATTTTATATGTTGCAACATATCTTCAGCCCTAGGCTTGCAACTTACATTGGCACATTGTGTGCATTTTCTAGAAACGCTCTTGGGTTCTCTTGGAAAGCTGATCTACTGCCCGGATCTGTATGTTTAGATTCCATTGGGGCCTATAATAGTATTTTTACATCATTGTATCATATCCAGCTATATTTATACCTAATATTACTGCGTTGTAGTAGTTCTTCGACATTTTTTATAGCAGCAACATCTCATTTTTTAGAGTGTTTATGTATTGGAGGCTTGTGTGATCACATTCGATGATTGGTGCCTCATTGTTTTGTACTTATTTTCTGCATATATGATTAATAATATGGAATTATATTGGTCTCATGGTTTCATGTGTTAAATATTTGTTGTTGCTTTCATTTTATGAGCTATATTGCTGCTTTCTCTATTTGGGAATACTACAATATTCAATTTATTTCTTTTCTGTCATTAATTTCCTGAGAATTGACTCTTTACGGTTTTTTTTTTGGGCCATAACAGGTTCCATGAAAACCAAATAATTTTCATTATTTTTTTCTTTCCCACGGGCTTGAACCCTGGTTGACTGCAATCCCCTTTGTTTTTCCTTTTTTCGGCGGTACGCTTGCTTAAAAATGATAGAATGATCTCCAATTTTTTTTAAAAAAACTGTTGTTCCCAAAATTTCTTTCTATTAACACAAAAATAATATCACTGTGATTCAACAAGAAAAAATTTCTTCAAAATACGACATCAATTCGCAACCAAAATAGCTACAAATTACATATTTAAACTAGAAATTAAAGGAAGATATTTGTATATTCTTAATACAATTTAAATTTAAAACAAAGGTCTATGAGCCTTACATTGTGCCCTCCATAGGAAGGGGATAACAAGCTAATCAATGCCAGTAGAGGCCTCATAAATAGTGCATGGACTTAGAAAGTGTCTCTTGAAGAAACTTGTTGGTGTGTAATATGTGTGATGTTCTTAATACAAATCCAGTTTCTTGTTTACAAGTCATTTTAGGGGAATTGGGTGGAATTATTTTTTTAAAGGCATTTGGAATGCTTCTAATGAGATCGATAATCTCATGAATATGCAAGAAATTGGAAATATTTTTGAAATTAAAGTGGAATACATTCCATGCACATAATATATTTGTGTGGTATAATGGAATCAACACTGAAAAATTCAGCTTGGCAAAGGACCCGGTGAGGCTGGAGTGCAAGATTTGGACTCAGACCTTGCAACAACTTGGCAGGAAAAATTAGTAAAAAATGAGGGGTTTCTATCTCCTTTTTGGTGTTTAGTTTGATGTGGGTGATTTCACCATCTTCCCATAAGTTGGATTTGTGAGGAAGTGAATAACCTGCACGTTACTTGTAAGTCAGGTTGTCATCCATGAGTACTTGCAGGTTTGTTGTTCCTGAGTTTGGCTTGTCATTAGGGGGTCAAACTTCGCTTCAACAGCAGGGCCTTGCAGGTTTGTTGTTTCTAAGTTTTAATTTCCATCAAGAAGTCAGACTTTTATTCAGCAGTAGGGTTGAGCTTAATTCTGATCTCTAGCAGTACTCTGAAAACTTGGAATTTTTTCCCAACTATGAATGGAATTGTTCTAGGTTTGTGTTATTTTTTACCTAGGAAGATTATAAATTTAAATGTTTAAAATTAAATGTTTTCTAATACTTCTTTCAGTTAGTTTTATTATCTTCTTTAATTAGTGAATCTTGATCCTGATTATATGGCTTACTTATTTACTTCTTTATACTAGGGGGTTTTTCATTTTTTCTTTAACTTTTAAAAGCTCATTTTATTCTGATTTGAGATTTATGGTGGATGTTTTCCTGCTTTCCAAGTAGTGGTGTTAATTTTAGATAACAATGGTATGTTCTATGCTTAAGAGAAATTAATTTTAGATAAAAATAGTATGTTCTATGCTTAAGAGCAATTAACTTCAATTTTCCTTACTAGCGCAATATCAATTTCCAGATTAGCAATTATATTAACATTGATAGTAAATGCAGATAGAACATAAACAATAAGCATAAGAAAATCCAAGACAAGACACATTATTTGGCAGATCCCAGGGAAAAACCCCAATGTGGGGTAAACCCTTTGATCAAATTCTTCTTATTATTCTTCAATAATTTAGTAGAGAGAGAGAGAATACAAAATAAAATTTTACATTCCCAGCACTGTCAAATCAACCCTGACATAATGATAACAACAATAAATGGCAGTTAACCAGGAGCCCTAACCAAAAAGACAACGCTGGTCAAATCAACAATAAATCATCCTCCATGCAGCTTGGTCAACAAAAAACAAATTAGGTCTTCGAGGAGAGAGAAAGTCAGCCCAAAATAGGGAAGTCAAACCCAGTCAACTGATCCGGATTTATGCAACAATGCAATAGAATAAACATATAACCATAAATATAAAGATGCAGTGGAAATAACACTTCATTTCATTAATATCGAAGAACTGAAATTTGCTTACAGATAGAATGGAAGTAAAACTAGCTAGGGCACTGGTAGCTATCTTTGAGAAGAGATGTGGTGGCTACAAGCCTCTAAACTGAGTTACAACGAGGCTCGAGGGCCTATTTATTATTTAGAAACAATGGTAAATCCTAAACAGCCAAAACCCTAAACTACGAGATGAAGCGCCAAAACTATGGGCCCCGTTTGGGTAAATTGGTGTTTCAACTTCCCAGGGACGTAACTTTGGCATACGATCTCTGTTTGACACGTACCATACCTCGTTAGAAAGATCTATCCGTGGACTACAAATTTTTAGTGAGAAACATTGAGAAACATTGATCCATGGACTGATGTTGATCCCCATTTTCCCATAAAACATCATTTAGGGCCTCAAAATGGCTCCGGAAGTTCAGGACCCGAAAAAATGCTAAAAATAGTAAGTTGTGCCGAAACTGAAAAAAATGAAAGAGACAATGGTGGGGCCCTAAGTGTAATAGGCAGGTGACCACCAATATCCACTTGGATCATTCCTCCCCCCTTAGGAAGCAATGGTCCCCATTGCATTAAGTTCCTCCATGAGATGAGGAAATTTCTGCTAAACTTGGTCCCTGGTGAACCACTTTCCTTGGTGCAAGAGTTGGCCAGCTTTAACAACCTGATACAGTTGGATATTCTGTTGGCGAGTGTTCTTGATTTACATGTCCATGATAAAATCTATGGTGGCCTGTTCCATGTAGTTTGGGTTTAACTCTGTTGGTGTGAGTTGTTCTGCAATGTCAGAGGTGTCCAGTAGAGGTGGGAAGTAAGGACGAAGGCAGTCCACATTGAGTACTGGTTGCAGACCAAGGAATGGTGGAATACTGAGCTTGAAGGAATTTTTCCCTGTAGCCTTGGTGATGGTGTACGACCCGTATCGGAGCGGGCGAAGCTTGCAGTGGGGACAAGTGAGGCGCTCCTTCTGCAAATGTAGCCATACTTTGTCGCCCACCTAGAAGTTATGTGGCACCCGATGTTGATCATGGTGTTGCTTGTACTTAGCATTGGCTCTGTCCAATATGTCATGAACCTGTTGGCAGATGTGTTTAATGCGCTCGATGAAGCTATTTGTTTTGTCAACTTCAAACTGGACATGAGCCAAATCGGCCTGAGTAGCCGCAAATGGCATGGCTACATCAATGGGACATAGTGGCTGGAATCCCAAGCCCACCTAAAAGGGGCTATGGCCGATTGAACTGTGGAGAGCCTGGTTATAACTATGTTGTACTTAGGGAAGGCTCTCGTCCCATGTGCGTGGATGCTTTGAATTGTACATGCGCAGAATGTGTACAATCATTCTGTTGACGACCTCTGTCTGGCCATCTGTTTGGGGATGGAAAGTTGTGGAATTGGTGAGCTTGGTGTCTAGAATTGACCAGAGGCTGGACCAAAATGTGTTGAGGAACCTGCTATCCTGATCTGATATGATAGACTATGGGATCCCAAAGTGCACCCACACTCATTCAAAGAAGATTTTAGCAGTGGCTTCTGCTGTGATATTCTTCTTGCAGATAGCCATAATGGCCATCTTTGAGAATCTGTCGACGACCATGAAAACACAGTCATTTCCATGCTTAGTAGAAGGCAGGCCCAAAATGTAATCCATGGAGATGGATTCCCAAGGTCGACTAGGGGTAGGTAGCAGAGTATATAGGCCTTACTTCTTGATGATCAGTTTGGCAATGACACAGGTAATAGAGGATCTGATGTGCTTCCCGACATCCTTTTGAAGGTTCGGCCAATACAAATACTTCTGCAGTACTGCTACTATTTTCTCGACCCCGAAATTCCTAGCAACTCGACTGTAGTGTGCTTCCCATATCATCTTGGCACGCTCGCTTGAAGGAACACAAAGGTGTCCCAAGTGACATAAAAGTGCATCTTGGAGGTGAAAATTTGGAACTTGTGTACCCCCCAAGAGTGCCTTGTAAGTGTGGCCAAATTCTGGGTTGCTCTCATAGAGAAGCAGCGAATCATAAGTCCATGCCCACAAGAGTTGAGAACGGTGGTGAGCGCCACGATCGGTGGTCGGCTGAGGCAGTCTGCAACATTATTGGTGCTACCTTTCTTGTACTTGATGTTCAAATGAAACTGTTGTAGATATGTGTACCACTTCTGATGGCGATCATTCTGCAACTTCCCTTGTGTCTGTATGAACTGCAGGGGATGGTTGTATGTGTGGATGATTTTTTCCTTCCCCAAAATGTAATTCTCCCATTGTCAACAAGCTTGCACAATGGAATACATTTCTTTGTCATAAGTTGGATACTTTCGAACTGTGTCAGAAAATGTCTCACTGTGATATGCCACTGGATTTCCTTGTTGAGTAAGAACTGCCCCAATAGCATAGTCAGAGGCATCTTTCTCGATCTCAAATGGTTGTTGCAAGTCTAGTAATGTGAGTACTAAGGTAGAGTAGAGGCAATTTTTCAATTCTGTGAATGCCTTCTGCTGAGGTTTCGACCAAAATAATTTTTCTCTCACTCCACCCTTGGTGACTTGACTCAAGGGCCAAGTGATATGAGAGAATCCCAACACGAACCTATGGTAGAAATTAGCAAGACCCAGAGAGTTGCGAAGCTTTGTTATAGTGGTTGGGGCTGGCCAATCCCGAATGACTTGGATCTTGGTTGGATCCACATGCACCCCCATTTCATCAATAATGTATCCCAGCTATTGAACGTGGGTCATGCCAAAAGTGCACTTCTCCAAATTGGCACACAACTTGTGTTGTCGTAGTGTTTGGAGGACTTGTTAAATGTGGTGAAGGTGCTCTTCCCAAGTCTGGCTGAAGATCAGAATGTCTTCCAAGTACACCACTACAAATGAGTTGGTGAACGGTCACAAGATGTTTTCCATCATCCTCATGAAGGTTCCGGGAGCATTCGTCAACCCAAAAGGCATGATTAGCCATTCGAAAAGGCCTTCCTTGGATTTGAAGGCAGTCTTCCACACATCATAGGGTTCAATTGGTACCTGGTGATACGCAGACTTCAAGTTAATCTTGCTGAAATATTTTGCACCTTTGAGTTGGTCTAGAAGGTCATCAATCCGTGGGATTGGGTACCTATTCTGGATAGTGATCTTGTTCAGCGCCCGATTGTCAATACAGAGTCTCCATGTCCCATCCTTCTTTTGTACCAACACGATCGGGCTCCCACAAGGTGATGAACTTGGTCAGATGTGACCTTTCTGCAGCAGCTCCTAAATCTGCCTCTTGATCTCATCAATCTCCAGAATAGAGCGCCGATAGATCGGTCCATTGGGTAGTGGCACACCTGGGGTCAGATCAATCGGGTGCTTGACCTGACAGTGCAGAGGAACCCATGTGGGTGAGGTGAAGATGTCCCCGTAATCCTCCACAACCTTATCCATTTGTTGTTGTCGTGCAAAGGAGCCCTGTATGGATGTCATGGCCACATTATTCTTCTTGCCTTGGGGGCGGATCATTAGGAAAATGAATTTCCTCGTTTGGGAAATGAGCTTACTGCATTGTTTTACAGTAGCCAAAGAGATAGCGGCAGGAGGTGGTACCTCTAGTATCCTGTACAACTTATTTCCCAAAATAACAATAATAGTGCGAGGCCGAGACTCATACACAACATGACGCTTCCACAAGTATGGTTGTCCTAATAATACATCAGAAACATAAATAGGAGCAACGTCACATAATATATCATTCATGAAGGGCTTGATGCTATAGGGAAGGCAGCATTGCTAGCTGACGCGAAGATCTCGTCCTTGGTGAAGCCACCCGATGGTGTATGGATGTGGGTGAGATGTGGTTGACAAGCCCAACCTCTTCACGATGTCTACTGAAATGAGGTTCTTTTGGCTCCCATTGTTGAAAATGAACTGTACCAGGGAGCCCTTTACCCACATCCAGGAGTGGAAGAGACGTTCCTCCTCCTCTGGATCTTCCGGTTCCTCCTTCTGGATATTCGTAGTGGCAATAGTGGCGTTGGGCTTCGCATCAATAATATGTTTCCATTTTTCATTCCCCTTGTCAGGTTATGATTCAGAGTTGGAGCATGCATCTGACTCAGAAGCCCTCATCTTGGCCACCAACGACTGCTTGGCCCGACACTCACTTGTGTTGTGAGTGGAGATCTTATGGAACTCACACCAATTTCCCGTGTCCTTCTTTGGCTTTGCGGTGTTGTTATTTTCTTGTGGTTTCGATAGGTTGTCTTGAGTCACCATGCCTTGGATATATCCTTTGTTCTGTGGTTTGGGAGCACCTTTCCCTTGCTTTTGATTCGCAGATCCAAAATCTCGCTTCTTTTGTTTGAATTTCTGCTCAATCTTGGTGGCATACCGGTATGCCGTACCAAGTGAGGAGATGTCAAGGAAATTCATTTCCTCCTGAATGTATCTGTGCAGAAAACTGTGATACTTTAGCACCAAATGTTTCTCTAAATATTTGATACCCAACTTGGTACGCAGGGTATGGAACAGATTCATTAGCTCATGCACATCTTGATCCCTTTGTTGTCGCAGCATGGTCCATTGTATGTACTTGTCCTCATAGCTCCCCATGGGATAATATTTTTCCTGGATGGCGTCTCAAAAATAATTCCAAGTGGATACGACCGAAAATAGAGAGGGTTTTGTCTCATCCTTTTTCTCACAGTGGGTTTCCCACCAGTCTTTGACATGGGGGGCAGCTTTGAGGAGTGCAAAAATAATCTTCTCCCTGTCGGAAAAGTCATGTACCGAGAAATATCCTTCTAATAGATTCAACCATATATCTATGACATCTGCATCTATTTGACCCTCAAATATGGGAATGTCAAAATTTACTTGTACCTTAAAAGGAGTCACACCTCTAAAGTGGCTGTAGGATGCAGATGCGCCGCCGATGGGCAGCCGTTGAAGGATTTGGGCAAAGTTATCCATCATCATGTTCCTTTGTTTTTCGAGGGCCTCCTTGAGCAATATTTTGATAGGATCTCCTACTCCCTCATCTTTCTTTTCGTCCCCCGTGGGCATCCGTCAGGGTTTGCGAGGTTGATCTTGCAAAGGTTCCACCAGATCGAGCCCTAAATCCTTATACCCCGACCTTGTTGGGGACATGCAAAGAGAGATCGAGAAAACGAAGACTGCTCTGATACCACTGATCTAGATTTATGAAGGAACACAAAAGAATTAACATATAACCATGAATACAAAGATGCAGTGGAAATAACACTTCATTTCATTAATATCGAAGAACTGAAATTTGTTTACAGACAGAATGGAAATAAAACTAGCTAGGGCGCTGGTAGCTATCTCTGAGAAGAGATGTGGAAGCTACAAGCCTTTGAATTGAGTTAAAATGAGGCTCGAGGGCCTATTTATTATTTAGAAACAATGGGAAATCCTAAAAATCCAAAACCCTAACCCTAGGAGATGAAGCGCCAAAACTATGGACCCCGTTTGGGTAAATTGGTGTTTCAACTTCCCGGGGACGTAACTTTAGCATACGATCTCCGTTTGACGCGTGCCATACCTCGTTAGAAAGATCTATCCAAGGAATACAAATTTTTAGTGAGCAACATCATTCCATGGACCCATGTTTCTCCCCGTTTTCCCAAAAAACGTCATTTAGGGCCTAAAAATGGCTCCGGAAGTTCAGGACCCAAAAAACTGCTAAAAATAGTACGTTGTGCCGAAACTGAAAAAACTGAAAGAGAAAATGGTGGGGCACCAAGTGGAATAGTCGGTGACCACCAATACCCACCTAGATCATCAACGTTGTTGTAATTTTTGCGGTGAAAATAGAAATCAACGTCGAAGTCAACTTCAGTCAAACTTCTCCAAATTCCTCGGGATATGTGCCAGCCAATTTGGCCTCAAGGAATCGGATGAACTGCCTAAAACCATAGTAAAAAAAGCGGTGTTGACCCTTAGTCAAAACACCTACAATCAGCCCTAAAAACAGTCTTGAAATCCTCTTACAATTTTTAGACTTATGATTTCACACGTGAGGGAGAGCTTCTCCTTGTTGTACACCCAATCAAGAGAGGAGAGAGAATGTTGTGTGATGAGATGATGTCCAAATTAGGGGAGGGTCTCTCTTATTTATACAATTCTTTGAGGTTGGAGACACATCTATTAGGGCTTCAGGAGCCTACATTAGATTCTGGCAGACCTTGGAAATTTCCAAATGTGTGAGAAAATATTTTGAAAATCACACTTCTGCTCATCCAAAAAAAATGATATTTAGATCAATATCACACCTCTCAGAAAGAGGAATCCAATAAATATATCATCTCCATCATATGAGTTTTCCAAGGTATATTTTTTCCCTAGTTTTTAAATTTAACACTCCCTTTCAGCTAGGAAGAAATTCACCTGCCAGTCCATTTGTCAACCTGTACCATCTATGTCATCTTTGCATTGCTCTGTTTAACTATGAAGAAATAATGAAGAATAATTGATTAAGAGCGATTCACAAGACCTTTCCACTCTCCACTGACGCAAAGTGAGTCTAGAGGTAAAACCTTAATCAGACTTGATCCCAAATCAAGTTGTTGAAGTGTAATATCCCCAAATAGGTAATGTAGCAATATATAAAAGATATGCAACAAAAATAACACAACTCATCAAATTAAGAATAGGATGCCAATATAGAGACTCTTTTTTAACATTTATAGCAACAAATTAGATGTACAATGAGGCCCATAAGATGTACAATAGAAAATAGAAGTCTGTAATGAAAGAAATTCCTCAGAAAGAGGTGCTACAACCATGCATATGAACAGAAAATGCCTTGACAACATTATTTTATTAGGTTGTAATAGCTGTTGATTATACTTTAGATCTAGAGAAGATATTTGCATGAAATTTTAGATCTATAACAGATCCATACACTATATAGGATCCTCTTTCAGATCCCCTTGGGGTTTTCAACATTACACCATGTATAAGAAGTAGATCTAAGATCTAAGTTTGCAGATCTGCAGAATGATTTAGATATTCAGAAATGTACAATATTATTCATATCATATCTGAATTGACAAGAAATATATCTTCATTCAATGGATATTCATAGTGAAGGGTAGATCCCCAACACTTGAAAACCAGCATTCCAACTGATATGCAAAAACTCCTTGCAACAGCACCTATAGAAATAATGCAGTTCTGGAAGCAATACTGCATTGTATGGTTTAACATATGTTTGGCCACATGAAAAGATCAGAAATTGTAGCTCTAATGATCCAATACTCTCTTGCCAATGGGATAGAAGACTTCTCCACTGAAAAGGAGCACTAGAATGGTCTAGATCTGAGTAGATCTAGCCTCCCCTTGTTGAAGCTTTCAAAGACAACCAAACCCTCAATAGGATCTATGTTTTAGTTGGAAGAAGAAGCTTGGCCCTCAACTAGATAGTGGACAAGAAATGAAAACTCTTCCAAGAGGCCTATCAAAGGAAGAGGTGGGATTCCCAATCAGGAACACCCAGTGCTAAACAACACTATTCTCAACTAAATAGCAAGAGAATGAAATATGTCTAAATAGACAATATATTAAGAAAATACAACACCATCAACAACCTTTTCATGCTGCCATCCTCTTTCTTTTATAAGTTGAGAGCTTGCAAAACCTAAACCACCTTCAATGAAATAGCTCCTTTCACATGAGCCATCTCCATCTCAAACTGTGTTGTGCCTCATTGATGGCCACTCCTCCAAGAAAATGTTGTAGATTTGGTCATGGTTAACCCAGTCAAAATGTTTAGCCCTTTTTCACACCTAGAGTGCTTACTTACATAGCCAAGATATAGACTTTTTCACATTTGGAATTGATATATCTACTATTTAGGAGTTTTATTAGCCTCCTTTACATTTTTATACATGAAAGAGAAAGATAAAACAAAAATGAATATTCCCATTACCGTAGGACTAATTGGGAATATTACAGTCCTGCCCTCCCAAATGTTGCTTGTCCTCAAGCAACTGATAAGGAAAGTGTTGCAACTCTTCTCCTCCTCCATTGGTGACACCATCATGTGATAAGCTTCCTCCATTAGCTAAGTGTTCACCAATCCATCCCTCCATGAACTGCTCCTCCAAAGTTCTCATGAAATGTAAATAGTCCATCCCATAAGGAGACAGTAGCTCAAACGAAATAGACATAGCTGGCCCAATGCTCTCCCTGAAACATGTAGCATAAGACACATAGAGAGTTTCCATCCCATAAGGTACATGAATACCTCCCATCCTCCCTCCATACATTCCCATAAAAATTACAACTACATCATCAATGTATGGGAGAAAAACAACATACATACAAACAGAAATTTGTGCATACAGAGGTGGGTCATAGTCTCACATGTGGAACCAACGCAGTGCATCTCCTGCCTGCATCAGATCTAGATGCAGTAAGTAGTTTTACCACCAGTTGCTGCCCATGTTATCTCACTATGGATGAAAGTGTGAGATATATCTGGTGCCTTAGGAAAGCACCCATCATTATGAAAAATCTCCCTTTGTCCATCAAGAGAGTGGCCAAGTTCAGAAATTTTCGTGGCCCCATGTTGGCCATGAATTTTACAAGATATAATACTCCTCCTTAGAGCCATGGCTTGCATAAACATGGTGAAAGAATGCCTACAATAAGAAAATAAAATATGTTTTACATGAGCATGTTGTTCACCAGTAATCCTCCTCATACATATGGAGTGGTGCCTAGATCTATCCTCTTCCTCAAAAGGAGAAAGAGAGGGCTGAATTAACTCTTGCACAGAGTTATGTTGTTGTTCCATCTCCACATGGTACATGCATATTTGACAATGCTGATATAGTTCTCCTTCAAAGCCCTCCCAATAGTAGCTCCTCAAGATGATGTTGTTGAGCTTCATTGAATATGTGTGGCTGAAAAAAAACTCCTCATAGGCTCCTTGTAGCAACTTCTCCTTGAGCTTGGAGTCTCTAGACAATAAAATCCTACCATGATGATAGATGAATCCTTCTTGGACTAAATATCCCTCTTCATGCAGCTGGTCATCAAGTATCATACAAGTGTGAAGATCCTTGGAAAAATTCACCGACAGTTGGGATTTCCAATATGGATCTAAACTTCCCAACAATGACAACGCTGATGATGTATCAACAGAAATGTTTGTCATGTTTCTTTTCTCCTCCTTGACATCTCCTATGCCAAAGGTATGTGTTGGAAGGGCATTCCTTCCATTCCTCCCCTCCCACAGCGCAGAATCAGAAATGAGAGTGGGTGATGATGATAAGGGAAAAAGATCTCCCTCCTCCATGAGCCTACCCAAGCCTCCTAGCACTGTATCATTGTCTTCCAATGCTCCCATCCTTCCCGGATCTGAATTTGGAGCATCATGTTGTGAGACATATCCCACCAAAACTGAATTTGGTGGCCTTCCAAGTGGTTTGCCACTAGATAAAAGTGTCCCATGCAGAAATCTCATGAGCATGATAGATGGGGTTGTAAGGTCCTTACTTCCACTACGCAAATCAATCTCTAATATTTGTGTGGAAGTGGTATGTTAGGGTTATGTATGCATGCCTTTGATCATTTGAGTTTCACTACTCTTCTTGTCCACCCATTCCATTTGCAAAGCCTCCTAATCAGTGGTGGCTTTCACCAATGTAATCAGCCATTGAACACCCAAAATCACATTGGTGTCAGGTATGTCAACCACAAAGAAGTGATAAACCAAAGTATAAGTTCCCATTGTGAATGAAAGTGATGGGACATAATTCATGCATTGCATTGTTCTATCTCCTGGGACCAAAATAGATAATCCCTCAAAATTATCAGTGGGTATTGCCCTCCTTTGCACTAGATGGGCATCAATGAAATTTTGGGTGGCCCCACTATCAATCAATAAAGAAACCCTATGATTCAGGATGGAACCTTGAAATATTAAGGTCAAGTACTTAGGTACTCCTCTAAAATATGCAAGAGCCCCTACAATAGGAGAAAATGCTCCATCCCCATCTCCTGATGAATTTGTCTCTCCTCTTGCAGTGTCAGCGCTGTGACCTCTTCTTGGTTCATCTTCTTATTCCTCCTCAACATCTGAGAAGACCTCTATGTAATGTGTTTTTCCAGCAGCACATCTATTTCCAAGTGCCCATGATTCTTTGCAAGTGAAGCATAGCTTCCTTTTTCTTAGATCTGTCTGGACTTCATCATCAAGAGGCTTATTGTATGAGCTCTCCTTAGAAGGAGAATACTTTTCTTCCTTTCATTTTGAAGGAAAAGAGGGCTTATTCTGAAAGTTTTCCTTTGCTTTTGGCAAGGCATATTGAAGGTTTCTAGCCCTTTCAATAACATCATGCAGGGTAGTGGGCTTGGTATATTTTACCAACCCATGAAGAGGTTCATCTAACCCATCAATGAACATGTACACCCTTCTAGCCGCAGACAAATCAGGAACCATAACAGATAATCTTAAAAAATTAGAAATATAAGATTCCATATTACCTGATTTCTTTAAATTTTTAAGGCTCATGAATGGTGCCTCAGGATCTCTTCTATCAAATCTCTCCACCAGCCTTCTAGTGAACTCTCAATAATCAGTCACATTGGCATGACCCAATGTAGACAAGCCATGGAACCGCTAGTCATGTGCTTCACTTTCAAAGTGCAGCACTGCAATATTGATAGCCTCCATCTCTGGAACCTTGTTCAACTGAAAGTAGATGTCAAGCTTTTCTACCCATGCTTTGGCAGAACACTTGGATGACCCATCAAAGTTGGGTAAAAATAATCTTCCCATAGAGTGATTTTGATCATGATTCTGAGTGAATCGACCATCTCTATGATGAGGTCTTATTTTGTCCTTGAGGTGACAAAACTCCTGAAAACTCAAGTGATCTTTGAATCTCTTATTTTGAGACTCATATTCTTCAAAATAGTCTTCAAGGGATGCTTGCTCTTGAAACCCTGCATTTCCCACAGCCAAAAAGGTAGGCATGGTAGAGCGTTGGGAAATTTGTGGTTGATGCAATGGTTGATCATTCCAGTGGTGAGACATGCCAGAGCTTTCTCCAAGATGAAATATCTTAGGGGATTATTGATTCTTTCCAATATCATCTCTTTGATCTCTCTAGCAAGATCTTGCATGGCTCTCAAAAGGATCTTAGCAAAGTCCTTTTACTCTTCTTCTTCACTTCCAGATATAGGGGCTTTACCATTGTCTTCATTGTCATTGGTGTAATCAAATTTCCTATGTATTCTCTTTAGATATCTCTTCTCTCTATCATTAAGAGGTTCTTCATCTTTAGAAGACATATTGGCTTCTTAGATAGCATAAGCTGTGTGAAGATGATGCTCTGATACCACTATAATATCCCCAAATAGGGAATGCAACAATATATAAAAGATATGCAGGAAAAATAACGCAGATCATCAAATTAAGAGAAAGAGGCCAATATAGAGACTCTTCTTTAACATTTATAACAACAAATCAGATGTACAATGAGGCCCATAAGATGTACAACAGAAAATAGAAGTCTCTAATGAAATAAACTCCTCAAAAAGAGGTGCTGCAACGATGCATATGAACAGAAACTGCCTTGACAATGTTATTTTATTAGGCTACAACAGTTGTTGATTACACTTCAGATCTAGTGCAGATCTATGCATGAAATGTTATATCTATAACAGATCCATACACTAGAAAGGCTCCTCTTTCAGATCCCCTTGGAGTTTTCAGCATTACACCATGTATAAGCAGTAGATCTAAGATCTAAGTCCGCAGATCTGCAGAATGATTCAAATATTCAGAAATGTACAACAATATTCAAATTAGATCTGAATTGAAAAGAAATAGATCTTCATTCAATGGATCTTCATAGTTAAGGGCAGATCCCCATCACTTGAAAACCAGCTCTCCAATTGATATGCAAAAAATATATGCAATAGCACCTGCAGAAATAATGCAGTTTTGGAAGAAATACCACACTTAAGGGTTTAAGATATGTTTGGCCACATGCAAAGATCTAAAATTGTAGCTCCAATGATCCAATACTCTCTTTCCAATGGGATAGAAGACTTCCCCACTAAAAAGGAGCACTATAATGGTCTAGATCTGAGTAGATCTAGCCTCCACTTGATGCAGCTTTCAAAGACAACCAAACCCTCCACATGATCTGCATTGTAGTTGGAAGAAGAAGCTTTTCCTTCAGCCATATAGCAAATACCCAACACTTGAAACCCAGCTCTCCAAATGGTGTGCCAAAACACCCTGCAACAACACCTACAGAAAAAATGAAGATCTGGAAGTAAAAATGCGTTGTAGGGTTTAGAACATGGTTGGCCACATGCCAAGATCAAAAAATGAAGGTCAAGATGTTCAATACTCTCTTGCCAATGGGATAGAATACTTTCCCACTAAAAAGGAGCACTAGAATGATCGAGATCTGAGTAGATCTAGCCTCCACTTGTTGCAAATTTCAAAGACAACCAAACCCACAACAGGATCTACATTGTAGTTGGAATAAGAAGCTTGGCCTTCAGCCAGATAATGAACAAGAAATGCAAACTCTTCCAAGAGGCCTCTGAAGGAAAGAGGTGGGATTCCCGATCATGAAAACCCAATGCTAAACAACATTATTCTCAGCTAAACAGCAAGAGAATGATATATGTCTAAAGAGACAATATATTTAGAAAATACAATACCATCAAAAACATTCTCATGTTGCCATCCTCTTCCTTTTATAAGTTGAGAGCTTGAAAAACCTAAACCACCTTCAATTAAATAGCTCCTTTCACATGAGCCATCTCCATCTAAAACTGCGTTGTGCCTCATTGATGGCCACTCCTCCAAGACAATACTGTAGATTTGGTCATGGTTGACCCAATCAAAATGTTCAACCCCTTTTCACACCTAAGGATGCTTACTTACATAGCCAAGATATAACCTTTTTCACATTTGAAATTTATATATTTACTTTTTAGGAGTTTTATGAGCCTCCGTTACATTTTTATGCATGAAATTGAAAGATAAAACAAAAATGAATATTCCCATTAGCTTAGGACTAATTAGGAATATTACATGAAGACCATGCATCCTAGAATAAAGAGTACGATAGTACATGATGCGTCCATCGGTAGTTCTATGGTCTCTAGCCTAATTTTGCAAATCATTGGCTAGATGAGAGGTACTTCCCATGAGTCTCAGACTACATGGGTAGGATGTTTTTTGGGGCAGCACAAAGAGAAGGTGAACCACTCATCCTACTCATATATCAACCAAAAAAGGGGGTATCACAGGGGAAGGTGAACCACTCACCCTGTAAACAATGCACCAGTAAGGAAAGGTGAACCATTCACCTTATGGTTGCTCATAGCTCCAAGAATTCCCGCAAGCCCCCAGAGCTCCTAAAGCTTAATGTCCAACTCATGTGGGACACTCATAGGAGTGTTTTTTCATGAATCCAAGTCTCTCACGGAAGGTTAAGAATTTTACCTTCCCCAGGGGATTCGTGAGAATATCTACGATCTGCTCATCAGTTCCAATGTGATGGAGCCTTACTGCTCCCCATTGTACCATATCCCAGATAAAGTGGTACCTAGTATCAATATGCTTGGAGTGGTCATGGAACATATACTAATCTTAAAGGAGAATCCCACTTTGGTTGTCTCAGAATATCACGGTGGTATCCAGCACATGCTCAAAGAACTCACTAAAGAGCTTCCTCAACCAAACAACTTCACAACATACCATACTGGTTGTAATGTATTTGGCCCCAGTAGTGCTCAAAGAAACCAATTTTTTCTTTTTCTCATCTAGGATATCGAAGCAGAACCTAGTGAGAAGAAACATCTAGATGTGTTGTAAGCCTGTACAATCCACCACACTGTTCATTTGTCAAAGGTATGGTCATAGAGTTCATTAGGAAAATTTAATTTTTTTCATCTTAACCTATTCAAAGGTTCAAACCCACCTCCATTCAAGTAATATCATGTCCCATCAGTCATCATTTGCTAACATATTTCATTTCCCAAGCTTTTGGATTCAAAAAGGTCACTTTAGCCAGTTTTTCCTCTTTTCATAGCATTTTAAACTGTAAAAAGGCAGTTTTCGTTACGAAACTGCCTAATAGATTCGTAGCAAAACTATCAGAAAATGAACTAGCCATGCTATGAAAAATGGTTTTCTTTTTTGTCTTGTCAAATTTGGTGCGAGGTGTCATTCCCTGATTAGAAGAGTTAGGGTGGATTTCATTCGATTCAGTTAGGGTTAAATCAAGGTACAAACGTCATGCCTGAGGTCAGCGTTGTTGTTTTTAGCATGGATGAGTTATGATTAAGGCATGAGTTGTCATCAAAACTTTAAAAAATTACCCAATTGAGTCTTTTGTCATTCCCCACTTCATATTTGCATGCTATTGAGTTCTAGAGAGTTGTTTCACCAAGCCAAGCTGGTTTCTGGCATTTTCAAAAGTTGTAGGTGTCACTAATCAAGCAAGGCTGAGAAGACATAAATTCACCTTGGCTGCAAGAAAGAAGACTAAAAAGGGTGGTCACTGCCTTAGATATGAGCCAATGGACATGAATTTTTTAACTAAAGACCCAACTGCCTTGGAGATATTCAAAAGAATAGGTTATTTACTGTTCTACCAAAGGCTGTAGGGTTGCCATTTGCAGGTTTCTAAGGAGTTTGTTATCAGTTTAAATGGGATAGCTTCAAAGGTGGGAATATTAAACATCATAGTAACACCAGAAACCATTGCAGCAGCAACAGGAATCCCTAGAGGAGGAGAGAAATGGTTCAAAGGCATCAAGTTCACATTATAGGACTGTAAATAATTGATCAAGACAGAGCATAGTGAAATTGATCTCACAAATGCTATCCCAAGTAGCTATATGAAGGAAAACTACTCAAAGTTGTTGTTGATCATTCAGAAGTACTTCACCTATGAAGGGAGGTATCACATGGTTTATTCCTACCACCTTAGGCTTCTACTGCATTTTGTGGGTAAGAGGTCTCTCTATTTTCCTTTTTACTTATACAAAATCTTAGCTAAAATTTCAAACAAGGTTCAAGTTAAAACAAAAGGAAATGAAACCTCTATTTTTCATCATGGTTTGATCAAGTTGATGGTGTTAGAGGAGTTAAAGAGATTAGGTAGATAATATTCATATTTTCTGTTCATTAGTGGTTTTGAAGTAGATGTTGTCACTCCTAAAAGAGTTCCAAAACCTAGAGATGCTTCATCACCTACAGTGGTAGAGTAAGTTGAGCCAATGAGCTTGGAGATGGAGCCTTTGCAGAAGGTTGATACATTCAAAGCTACACCTGCAAAAAAAAAGCAACATTGAGCAAACATGGCAGCAAGAGGCTTACAAGAAACCAAACAGTTGCTAAGGGTAACTTAAAAGACATCTTGCATGCCATTGATATTTAAGAAACTCCCATAGTCCAATATGAAGACATAGATGAGGGAGGAAGTAAGCTTAAGAAAGGAAGAATAGCTAATAAGTTAGAATTTGCATGTGATGATGCAGGATTCATGTTTCAAGCTAGAAAACCAATGAAAAGACATGCCAGAAAAGTCTTGGAAAGTAGCAAAGTAACTCAAAAGGTCAATGAAGTTGTTGAGCCACCACCAAGCATCATAGACCTCTCCTCACCTGCAAAAGAATAATTTGTCATCAAAAAAAATGAGGGCAAAGGGAAACTCACTAAAAAATCAGAAATTGAAGTCCTTAAGGAGTAGTTGAAAGATGAAAGTGAAGAGATATCAGTCTTGAGGAAAGAAGCAAAGAAACATAAAGCTGAAAGAGTGCAGTTTGAACATATGAGAAACATTTGGGAGGATCAAGTCACAAGTGTCTCTAAGACCTTGGAAAATATAGAAAAATTGATAAAGTGGACTCATCCACTAAGAAAAGAGGTAAATCACATCAAAAAGGTAAACCTGCACTTACAATCTAAGAACAAGACACTGAAGAACCAAGTCAAAGACCCGTTGGGGTTCCCATGTTTTGGCCAGATTGGCAAGACCAAAAGATGAGACAACATCAGAACCACTTTTGGGCCCTAGTATCTAGCCCTCCTGGACCCAGAGAGGGATCTCTCCAATAAAGCAAAGAATGATGTATCTTTGAGAGCTCAAAATGAGATGTTAGGCTAGGTATGAAGCACAAAGGGGGGTTTTAAATGATTTGGTTGGTTGGTTGTTGGGTTGGTTAGGAGACCATAAACTGAGAAGGTAATGGGAGAAAAGGAACAAGGCAGCAGGATATTTCAGCAAAGGGGATAGGCCAAGAAAGTGCCATCCATTGGGCTATGGAGTCATGAAAGGTAATTACATGTAACAACTAGCCAAGGCTTCCACATGGCAAGTCATCTACACTAAAGGATCTTTCAGATAGATGATGGGATGGAACATTAAGGAGAGAAGGTGGAAGAAGGAAAGACAACCAAATTTCTGTCTATAGATCAGGTCAGAGGTCATTTAACTCCAGACCTGCTTGGACATACTCAGAGGCAGTTCTCAAAGAGGGACAAAGGGGCTGCTTCTAGATCGGACCAGAGGTCATTTAACTCTAGGTCTACTTTAGCAACTCCAAGGGGAAAAAAAAGATAAGATTAACAAAGGGATCTCAGACAGGCTAGCTAGTCGCGCAAGGATCCTAGTGGACAGGGCTAAATCTAATCCCCAGTGTTCCCAAACCTTCCAGCTTAAACCTCAACAAGAACATCTAAGAACTGATCCATCCAATTCATACATCAGAAAGCAGGCAATGACATCCACTACACTAGTTAAATTGACTGAAAGCAATCCTTAGATAACACATTTCAGAAGAGAAACATTAAAAGTAGGGAGAGCAGGAACATAGGGCACCTATCGAGGGTGAATCCTATGTTACACTTCTGTTGCCTACCAGAAGAACATGAAACAATATGAAAATTTAAATAATAGAGTTAAGAAAGACATCACCAATAGTAATAGACCAGGATCTTGTGAAATGTGCTTTGGTTAATTGATGCAAAACCAGTCATGTACAATAAGCTCAATGGCTAATACAATCCAAACTTTCTCCTCCCAGCCTATTACATGCAAACTGCTCTGTAACTCCCTCCCAAGACTGTTCTAACAGTCAAACTGAATCCCTCTAACAACAACAGCTGAATGACTGAACAACAACCACCTTTACAATGTGTTCTTCTGGAGTCTTATAGGAAAAACAGAGTAGAAGAGGTAGGTGAAGAATTAAATGAAGAATTAATTGCTCAGAAAAGGAGGAAGGCTGCAACCCATACTGCCTTAAATATTTGCATCTACCTCTAGCAGTCTGGCTGTAGTATTAATGCCATTCTTTGTTGACTGGACAAACAGGCGAAATAATGATGCTAGGGTCTCCATACCGTGTAACTAATGCTTCTTGATGGTATAGGACTACTGTCGGGTAGGAAACTTTAGGAACACGATGTATAATAAAAACTGCATGGGTGCTTTGTCCTCTAATAAAGAAAAACATTTTTGATGATGTGAAAACTCTTCTAATATTATCTCTCTGTGCATTGGACCGTCCAAGGGATCCACGGGGTCTTCAAATCTGTACCTTTGCCTTCTAAAAATCTCTGCAAAAGCTTATGAGTCTTCCATTTCCTGCCTCGAGCTCTCTGCTGACCTTGTCTGTGAATTTTGACCTTCAATGGCGCCGGAGGGTTGGTAGAGTTTTAAAATCTGTCCTTTGATGAATTAATGGTGCAAGCAACCCTCCAGACACTTCCTGTAACATTAAGCTCTGAATATAACCTCTGCACCTGGTCTTCATTGATCCCTTTGTCACTGTGACAGAGATCGCACATCATGGCGGTCATTTACTGTTGAAAACCCTGCAACAACACAATATCTGTGAAGAAAACAATGGATGGGCAATGGATGATGTGGATGGATGGAGGAGATGGCCATGCAGGAGTGATGGAGGTGAAACTTGCAGAGGAAATGGTGAGAATCGCTCTGGCAGGGGTTGACAGTCTACAGAGCGAATATACGTGGAAAAAAAATGAAAACACATTAAAAAACACGAAACGAACCGATTATACATAATGGAAAGGGCGCATGTATGGAGGGTGCATGTTGGGTGACGTGGCATACGGTGAAGACACGTGGACGGATGGTGTGGAGGCTGGGGCGATGGTGGAATGGTCAACAGCGGGCAGACGGATCTGGACTGTTGATAGTGGCGGAGATCAACGGTGAAGGACGATGAACAGCGGGCCCAGGCATGGGCTATCGCGCGTGCAACTTCATTAGACTTCGTGCATCTTGAGCGTGCGATGGCCGTTGGATGGCCCATCCCAGATCGGATGGTCTACAGTGATTTCGCTGGGCATCCGTGTCCGAAGGATAATGCGCGAGGGATGGAGTTAACGGGCAGGAAAAGGTGGTTTCAAAATCGTACAGGAGGACAGGTGGCGAAAGGTGAGTGGAATCGCTGGCCTCCGGGGAAAAACCACCAAGCGCGCGAGGGTGGTGCGGAATAAACCGGCAGTTTTGAACAGTGGAAGTAGGGAGTGGGACCACCGGATCGGGCGTGTTCTGCGCCGTTAGATCTGGGACGGATCAACGGTGGAAAATGCGCCCGAAGCGCTTTGGCTATGAACCATCGATCCGTGGATTTAAATGGACGGTGGAGATGCGGCGACGGGTGATGAACGGGGAATAACGGGTGCCTGCGGGATCAACGAGAACCGCCCGATCTATAAAGATCGACGGTCAGGAACGCCCCCGACATGAATGATCCATGAACCGTTGATCTGCGAGATTAAAACAGACGGTGGGGATGAACTGCGGGGGGCCAAGGTGTACGGGCACGGGAATTCTAGAGCGACCCCTCGTAGAGAATAAAAACCGTTGATTTGAGTCATCCCATATCCCGAGGAGTCAACTGTGGGGGCTCCATGGTTTGACTCTACGGATGGAGAAGAGCCTCCGCAAGGGAAAAGCTTTGGTCACGGCGTTAGGCTATATGGAGCGGAAAGGCGCGAGGCTAGCGGAGAAGGGGGCTTAGGCCTATTATAAGGTCGGGAGTGGGTTTTTAACCCATTTCTAATGTATTTTGAGGCCCAAAGGGTAACGATAGGGAGATGGAGGGGGAAAATGGGGAAACAAAGGGTGTGGAAAAAATTTGAAGGGGATTTTGGAGGGGTTTAGAGGGTTGATAGGGAGAAATAGAGGGGAGCAAAGACACTTTGACAGAAGGAGAAAAAAGGGAAAAGGGACATTTTGCAGGGGTACAAGGGGTAAATTAAGCCTTTGAGCTAGGGAAATAGCAGAGGGGATTTGTATAAGGCAAAGCACATAGAGACCTCAAGGATGATGTGTCTTCAAGGGAGATGCATTCCTTGAAGGTCTCCAAAATGACATAGCCCCCCAGCTTGCTTGTCAAGAATTTCATAAAGGGGGCTAACAAGACCTTCAAGAACAACTGGAACTGATTCTTGAAGAGCTCAAAAAGAAAGGCTTAAAGATGACTATGGTTGAGGAGCCCATAGCTCAACTGCTCATAAATTAGGAGGAAACATCAAAGAAGCCTTAAGTTGAGATTGAATGTGTTTTAGAGGGTTCATTACATGCAGAAGATCAATTTTTTGCAGTCGGAGGTGTTGGCGAGAGAATAGGTCTCACAGAGAAGACTTGGGTTCAGGGTTAAGGTCCAACAAGGTTTTCCGTCGTAGTCTAGATTCACGTCGGCATTTACACTCTGCTCCGAAGGGTAGAGAGTCTCACCCGAGGCGTGCCGTGACCTTACTGTGATAGGGAGTAGATCGGTATCACCCCGAAAACATCCATACAGTCAAATCAAAGCCAAACCAAAGTCTTAGACAGTCATAACACAACATCCCATAACATATACCTTTCAGTAAAAAAGTCAGACTAATGACAAATAAAATTTTAAACGGAGCTTATAACATCATTCATTCACACTCATAACAAGTACTCGGAACAACACTCCTGAATATATTAATCATTAGCCTTCAGTGGCGAACTATTACAAGGCTCAGCTAGATGAACATAAACAGAGCAGAATACAATACGTCCTATCAGACAGAGAGAAAACACAGTAACCTAGAGGAGAGGAGAACAGTGCAACCCAGATAGAGCTCTCCTGCGGCTCCCTGTTGCCTATTCCCGTCTACGCCAGCCTTCCTATCCGTTGGTTGGCTTCCTATTTGTCCTACTTCCAGTGCGACTGACAGTTCCTCCTTTCTTCTCACTTGGCTTTCTTTCATTTCTTTTTGTTCATCGGGAGTTCACTGCTTGTTTCCTTCCATGCTCTTCCGTCATCTATGCTTGCTCCCGCAATAGCCGCGACACCTGTCCTCTGCTCCTTTGCAACCTTCACACCTTTCTTCCTACCGAGGTTGCGTTATGCCACGTATTTGCCACAACTCAAAATCTGTTTAATTTCAAGACAGGGGCCCCAATAGGCCCCGACCATATCGATTTGACTCGCCCTGAGTCAATTGTCCTGTGTTGTCTCCACTTCCATGGGTCTGCTCGACCCTATGCCCTGTTCTGGCTGCGCGCCTCCTCCTGGTTGTCCAAACAAGGGCCCCAAATCTAGGACCTTGGTTAGAGCTGAAGCTTTGAGCTCTTGGAAAGTTTCCATGGCTTGCTACCACCCTTGCATCAACTCGTCAGTCTCATCTATGATTTTTGTGACAACTTCCTCCCTGGCATTCGGTGGCAAGGCACCGAACATTGTGCTAATCTGAGTGTCGGCCTCAGAGGCCAATTGCTGCATCGTTTGTGCACTGAGTTTTATTGGCTGCCAAAGCTCTCAGATGGCTTGCTTGGCCACCGTTGAAGTCTCCTCTATTTGCTGTATTTGGACCTCTAACACATCCTGGGCGTAGAGTTGGTCCAGTCTAGTTGGGTCCGTTGCTTCTTGTATTTCATTAGAGATCTGTTGTAGTTGGGACGAGATTGGTTGTGCTTTCATAGTAAGGGCCGTTGAGAATTCTTGTAGACCCTTCAGTAGGTCATATGCATCTCTAGCTGTAGTACTCAGAAATTCCTACATCTTTGTTACTTGGCCCTGTCTCTCTGATATTTGCAATGAGTATACAACTGCTGGGTTGGGCAATGTGGGTTGGGTTGCCAATGCCACCTTGAGTTCCTAATTTTCATGGTGAAGGTTTGAATATGCCACCCTGAGGTGGATCACCCACCCTACTACATCCGTCTCCTGCATGTCGTCTGGTATTTGAGTGTTGTGGGCCACCACTGCGGGCCATACTTCCCTAAAAACCCTAGTCACTGCTTCCAGCTGTCCCTGTAGCTTCTCTTTCTCCATTGTCAGCTGCTCATGTTGTTCAGTAAGTGTGCTTATATGCTGCTGTTGTTGTTCACATTTCTGTTGCAGTTCTAAGTGGATCTTCTCGGCCTGCTATGCTGCCCTTTGAATGAAATGGTCCGGCTGAGCTGTCCCCCATGTGTCCATGCTTTCGGCACCGGAGGTACCCTGATCTGGAATTTGCTCCTAGAGTGGTTGTCCACTGGCAAACGATCTTGCTAACTATTCTTGAGGTGACTGTGGCAGATTTTGCTGTGGTGCAGAGTCCACCACATTTAGATCCAGTCACCCCTCTTGATCTGCTCGGTTGGGTGGTTGGAGCGGAGTATGATTGGGGAGTGGCCTAGCTGCATCTTCAATTTTCTTCTCTAACTGATTGATGAGGTTGGTAAAAGTAGTTTGCAGGACCATGGTTGGGTTAACTGGGGGTACCACTTCCATACCCAAGTTAACCTCCATCCCGTGGTCCCCATTGAGTATTCTTCTGATAATTGGATCAGACACAGTGGCGGATGAGGTGGATGGTGCGAAGCTATGGGGCTCTCGGGAGATGGATGAGTTGGTGGGTGGTATTTGATCTGGACGGAGTGGCGATATGTAGATGTTCAGAAAATAAAAGGGGTTTATGGGGGTGTGGGGTGGCAATCCGCCTGCTTCTTCTATCTCAAATATCTGTTCTTCTTGGATCAGTACCCCTGCGCTTAACTGTTGAGGTGGATCCTCTCCTATGAGGTTGACCACCGGACTGGATTCTGCCACCTTGGCCCTTTTGGCCTTCGGTGCCACTGCTGGATTAGTAGCTTTACTCTTCCCCGCCAGCATTGTGGTTGCTGGGGGTGGTGAACTGAACAATACATTGGGGATGGGTGCAAAGATGGAGGTGGTGCTGGGAGATGGGTTAGACTAGGAGACCTGGAATTCTGAAAAAGTTGGGAATGGAGTAGCACTACTTGCTAGTACCTGAAATACTTCATTAAAGCTTCTTACCTTTGTGTTCATTTGCTGAATGATCGGGAAGAGCTGCAGGTTTGACATCCTATTTTCTGCTTCCTCCGATGTTTCTCCTAGCAACCGGTGCGGTAGTATTCTATCAAAGTTGTACGTGTACACTCCCTCCCTGATCTCCATTGCCACTCTTGGCCACGAACAGACCTCTGTGTGAAAGCTGCTTCATCAATTTGGAACTTCAGAGGCCTCATCTAGAATGTTGTTTCTGGTACACAAGTGGGTCTGAGGAATGTATGCTTATGCATGACTCCAAACTAGACTTGCTCACTATATCCATCCAGTAGGTTCCTTAGAATTCTTTGTTGACTCATTACAACATTGACCATTTGGCCATACCAACTCCTGAAGGCTTCTGCATTTACTTCATTGGTGCTAGGGTCCCTAGACACCTTTTGTGGTACAAACTTCATCGCCACCAGCTAGTCTTCTTCTATTTCCACTAGTATCCTGATGATGGGGAAGTCCATTTTCACATGGCCAGCGCCATTATCAAATACCCGTAGATAAACCCAGTTGCCCTCTTATAGTTGTCTTCACAAGCCTCGAACAGTTCCTTCAGTAGGAAGGAGCACCAATTCAGCCTGGTCCCTTGGACACAGTGCTCCACAACCGAAATTGTGTCTAATGTGCGCTCTCCATTGGTGTAATGCCTCATCGTCTTGTTGGCAATGAGATAGCAAGTGAATCTGATCTCTGGTCTGTTAATTAACTCAATTTTTTCTCCCTTTCCTCCTCTTTGGGCGCCATACTTGGCATAGTATTCTTTGTCTCCTGACTTCTTCACCCTTTTCGATATAGTTTGGAACACTGAAGATACGTCCCTTCCTTCCTGCAATAGTCCTGTCAACCTATGAATGTCTTTGGCATGAATCAGGATTTCCTTTCCCAGCCACAGAGAGCCATTCTGGATCCTGCTCAACAAAAACTTGGTGCGCTACATCGTGGCGCCTATAATCCCAAATACTGGTAAGTTTCTTAAATTCATTATTGTGGACTGCTGGATACCCCTGAACTCAGGCATGACTCTTGCTGTTTCCCGTCCTGCTTCTGTCGTATAATTCTCCATGTATGCCTACCTTTTCAACACAGGAAAATCAAAGGAATCCGTGAGATCTGCGTCGATTAAGGTTGCACTGTCATACTTTTCGAAGAGGGACTCCATTTTCTGAAGTCTGCTGTCCAGCTCCTGTTCCAGGACTGCTGGGCTTACTCTTGTCATCCTAGCTCGCCACTGGTATTCCAAAAGAATAGTTATTTGTCTTTTCTCTTGAATCTCTTCTTCCGGGCATCTTCTCTGCTCTGGTTCTGATCCAACTTCCCTTGCTCCTTCGGAGGTTTCTAACTCTAACTCGGATTTTTTCGGCACTCTCGCGCTTCTCTGCATGCAGTTTATGTAAGTAATCGACATGAATGAGGTTGATGATACCCCATAACTAATTAATGTTTCCCTGGCTTCTCCTGCATCTACAATCATGCGATCAGTCAGCTGCTGAGGTGGGTTCTAACATTGCTTACTGTGGTTTTGGGATTTGGGCAAACGCGACGGTTGGTGGTTATGTCTAATTATGGAAAATTTATTACAGTATGGATAATGCTAATTATGGAAATTATTTCCAAATCTTGGTGATCCTACAGACTGACACTAGCACTACGCTTAATGATGATGGGTTGATGTTCGACACACTTTTCTTTCTGATGTGGATGACACGCTGGACACTACCCCTCCCCGACCACTATTGGTTGCATTGTGGTCCCCACAACTTAACTAAAATTTAGTTTATTATGGTGAACCTATCTATTCTTGTATCGGGTGCGAGAGAGTTATTGACTCTAATCTACCCTACTGACTCCTCTCGGTTGCGAGAGTTATTGAAATTGAAATGAACAACTTACACTTGGTAGGGATTTAGGGGTGTGCCATTGACCCATCCTTGTAGAACTTGGCCATTCAACTGTGCCAATCGAACTGCTCCTGACTGTTTGATTTCTACGACATGAAATGGTCCCAGCCAGTGCATTTGCAATTTTCTTGGGAACTTCTGGAATTTACTGTCGTAGAGTAGAACCTTTTCTCCAATTTGAAAAGTCTTGTGCTTGATATGTCGGTCATGCCAAGCTTTCTGCCTCTCCTTTTCTACCATCTGATGAAACTCTGCAAGGAATCATCCTTCATCAAGTTCCTGTAGCTCGTGTAATCGCTCGTTTAAGGATTCCTCTTTAGATAGTTGTAGCGTTGTTGCGATTAGAAGGCTTGGTACAATGAATTCCGCTGGGACTACTGCTTCTCTTCCATAAACTAGCTGAAATGGCATTTTGTTGTGTAGTCATTTTACCATTGTGCGGTATGCCGACAAGGTCCTTGGTATCCATTCGTCCCAGTCGTCGCACTCCATGTTACATATCTTCATCAAGCCCTTTTCTAGAATCTTGTTAAATTCTTCCACTATGCCATTTTCCTGCAGATGATACAGACTGTTTTTATGGTGTTGTAACAAGAATCTCTGCAGGAGGGACTTAATGGTGTCATTGATAAAATGTGTACCTTGGTCGTTGGTCAAGCTTTTCGGACATCCAAATCAACTGATTATATTTTCAAATATGAATCTAGTAGTATTTTCTGTCGTGCAGTTCCTTACTGGCACAGCTTCTACCCAGCGCATCAAGTAGTCAGTTGTCGTTATTATGTACCTTGCCTTTGAATATATTGCATTCGGCATAATTGGCCCTACAAAATCGACTGCCCATTTCTCGAATGGCTGCAGTACTTTTATGGGATGAAGCAGAAGCTCATCCCTATGAGAGGGTCGTCCTGTCTGCTGACATACATCACATTTATGAACATATGCTTTACTGTCCCTGTGCACTGTTGGCCACCATAAGCCCACTTGTAGTACTTTGTGTGCTATTGGTTTAGCCCCCACGTGCCCTCCCGCAACATCACTGTGGCTTTCCCATAGTACAGCTTCCCTTTCATGGTCCAAGACACATCTTCGAAGAACTTGGTCCAGCCCTAGTTTGTATAGATGTCCTGCTATTAGTTGATATTCTGCAGCTCGAACTACCAGATACTTTTTCTGTGTTGCAGTATATTCCTGCGGACACTGTCCGGTGGTGAGGTAGATTGCTATTTCATTCAGGTAATCCGGGATGGCTTCTACTCTGAAAATATCAGCATCCGGCAACTGATCGTTTAGAGATCCTCCATTTTATCCATTCTCTAGCTGGGACAAGTGATCAGGCCCTACGTTAAGCCTTTCGGGTTTTACAATTACTTCAAATGTGAACTCTTGGAAAAGTAGGAGCCATCGACAGATTCTCCCTTTTAAGACTGGCTTCTTTACTAAGTATTTTAATGCAAAATGAACCGTGAAAAATTTGAACTTACCTCCCAGTAGGTAGTGGCAGAATTTCTGGAGAGAGTACACCATCGCCAGTGCCTCCCGCTCTATTGTTTTGTAGTTGCGTTCTGTTGTTGACAGCTTGCGACTGGAAAAATATACGGGATGATCGACTGAAGTGTCCCCTGGTTGAGCTAGGACCGCACCGAGAGCAATACCGGACACGTCAATGTGCATGTGGAACTGTTTGTTGCAGTTTGGGTGGAGGAGTATTGGCGTAGTCGCCAATTTTTCCTTTAGCGTGTCCAGTGCCTCCCTGCAGCTTTCCGTCCACTGGAACTACTTCGATTTCTTCAATAGTCTTTCTAAGGGTGATGTTATTTTGGCATAGTTGCGAATGAAACGCCGGTAGTAACCTGTGTGGCCCAGCAGTGACCTTAGCTGTTTTACGGTTTTTTGCGCCTCCATATTGACAATCACTGCAACTTTGGCTGGGTCTACGCAGACATCTTGGTTACACACCACGTGCCCCAATAGTGTTCCAAATGGTACGGAAAATATACACTTCTTTAGGTTCAGTGAGATCTGCAATTGTCAACACCTATCAAACATTACTCTCAATAGGCTCGCATGATCCTTTAGTATGCTATACACAGTCCAGTCATCCATATAGACTTCTAATAACTTGTGGATGTATTCTTGGAACGCCACTATCACAATGCAAGAGAATACTGCAGATGCATTCTTCAATCCAAATGGCATCACATTGTATGCGAAAGAGCCCCATTCTGTGGTAAATGTTGTCTTTTTCTTTTCCTCCTCTGCTATTCTTACCTGATGGTAACCTGAGAAGCCATCAGTGAATGAGTATGCCTCGTTCCCTGCAATGTTGTCAAGGACTTCGTCACTGAATGGAGTAGGGAATAGATCATGGATACAAGCATTTTTTAAGCTTCTGTAATCCACGCAGATTCGTATCTCTGATTTCTCCTTTTCTCTCTATATAACTATGGGGTTTACCCATTCTGCCTCTTCTACAGGGAATATTAGTCTGGATATTAGCATTTTGTCGATCTCTGCTTTCACTTTTTCCTTTACCCAATTGGAAGGCCATCAATCCAATTGACTCTTGCAATGTTGGCACATCTCCTTGTATTTGTTTCGTAGCCTCCTTGCTACCAATCATCCCATGCTATTTCTGATCCTAATTCTGAGCTTTGGATGCTTCTCCAACTTACCGAACCTTCTGATGTCGGGTTGATGTAATCTTCCCTTCTTCCGGTGGTCATTTGGTATATATGGTCCAAGAGCTGAGCATCTTCCCTGTTATCCAAAGTCTCTGTATATCTCAGTCCTTGGTAGGGGCCGAGTGGCTGAGTGACTCTGATTTCCCCATCCTCGAAAATCATCAGTTATTTTTTTAGATCAATTACCTTATAATTTTCAAAAGCCCAATCAATTCCCAACAGTGCAGGGTATGGATCCTTATCCCCCATGATGTCGATGACTTCAAAGTCCGTAAATGTATTTACCCTCGCAATGTCAACTTCAACCTCCTCTAGTCAGCCGATGGGAACAATGCAATACTGGTTCTCCATCCGAAGTTGATTCAGAGAGTATGTCAATCTTGGCTTCCCTAATGCCTCCCAAGTTTTCCTTGGTAAGATGTTGACATCAGATCCCAAATTAAGCATGGTATCTTTAATCTGGAACCCCGCCACTTGCGTGTTCACTCAGCATTCCTTTCTCATCCTTTTTTTGTTTCTCTTTATTCTCTAAACATATTTATGGTCTGCTTCCACTTATTCTTTTTCTCCCGTGTTCTGTTTTAGGACCCCTTCTAGGTTCTGCTTCAGCCGTTCTAGCATTGGTGCATTGTTAACAATTTTCAAGAACAGGTGGAAACACTCCTGGATTAGGGCTTCAGAAGTATTCAACGCTTCATTGTCTTCCTGAATCTTCTGTAGCTCGATTCCTTTGTTTCCCCCCAAGTGGGCAAACATCTCTGCTACTTCTTGAAAGAATTATTTCTGTCGTTCTAGTCTGATCAAGAGCTTTGGGGACGCTGGCCTGACCAATTTCATTGGGTCCATAGCACGTGCATCCTCCCCCGTTCTTTTACCACCTCATGTTAATATGGCCAAATTTTGCATTGTTTGAGTTCCCATTATCCTGGGTTCTACATTTACTATATTCGCCCCCATCTATCTAGCTCTTTCCTCCCATCTTTTGATGAGCTTCGGGCAATCTTCTATTGCATGTGAGTTAACCCGGCACTGTGAACACTAGGATCTCCTAGGGAGTGGACATTCTCTAGCCACATGTCCTTCCTTATTGCAGTTATAACATCTTACTGGACCTCTACCTCCTGCTCGGTCTCCTCTCATGCCTCCTCCTCTTCCTTGGGGAGCTTCGTTTACTCTGTATGACAGCCAGTCTAGCCGCTCCACCGGTGCGTCCAGTGCTCGGCATTGCTCTGTGTTGTGGGTGGTCGAAGAAAAGAATTCACAGCATATATTATTTGGAACATTGGAATATTTCTGTAATATCGGACACATGCGAGGTTGATGGCCCATGCTTTTGCATACTTCACAATATTCGTTGGTGGCTGGGCTCTGTTGTGCAGGGAACCCTATGTATTGCTGTTGCAGTGGGTATATCCCTTGGGTGTTTATCTGTGAAACCCCTCCCAAAGGTGGAGCCCCTTGTGATCCTGCAACTGTTGTCCCCACGGTTTGGCCCCACAACTAGGGACATTCCATTGCTACATTTCCCTCCACGAGACAATGCCTGCACCATACATTTGGTCTCGGTGGTCGCATGGGTTGCATTTCCTTGAGTTTTTCTGTCAGACTGGCTATTTGATGCTGCAGAACCATTATCGAGGCGTACTGTACCGCTGTGACCCCCTTGAAATGTTATGGGTAACCCGCCATGCCTTCTATTTTCATTTCCAGCTCCAGGGCATCCTGCAATGTGTCGATCCTTTGTTGAGTCAATGGAGTTTGAGTCAAAGGTAGTAAAGCCTTAATGAACCAGTCCCTCTGATGGTTTGGATCAATTGGATAGCTGAGTTTTCCAATGGCATCCTTGAATCTCCGCATCAAGTCCCAAGCAGTTTCTCCTTCTCTCTGCTTGATCTCCCACATCTATGATAGGCCTTGTGGGTCTGTCTGATGTAGTTTGAATTCCTTAATGAAATCCCTCTTTACATTAGCCATTGTTGGATTCGGGTGAGCCTTCGACCATTTCATAAACCATCGCAGGGCTCTCTCCCTAAGAGTGGTATGAAACTCTATTAACTTCCCAACATATGGTGTCTTTCGTGTCCTCCAGATGGCCTCACAGAGATACCAATGTTGTTCGACGTCGTCGTTACCTTTCCCAAAGAATTCTGGGTACCGTGTGAGTGATCTCACCATGTTCAATTGAATAGGTGTTACTAAAATGAAGCCGTTGGATCCTGGTTGTGAGATGGGGCCACTAGCAATCCTAATACTAGTTTGTGTTCCAGTCGGAGACTAAATACTGTGCAATCTAATTAATTCATGTAACTTAACAAAAATTTCACTTACGAGATTGTAGATCACCGGGGGAAGGTTGGGACTAGAGATACTTGAACCGTGGGGACTAGGAATACCTTGATATATGGATGCCGGCCTTTCTTGAAATAGTTTCTCCATTGCAACATGCATCTCCACATCAGACACCTCCTCTGGGCGTGCGTCTATACCTTCTCCGTCAGACTTATTTCCTTTTTTCATCTGGGCTGGACTCCTATACACCTGCCACACTTCTTTCATGACCCCTCCTATTTCCTCAGGACCCACCTGGCCTTCCATTCCTTTTGTCATCTGAGGTGCCTCCTCTTCGTTCTTTCGACTACTTTCCTATCTCTTCAACTCCTTCATCACCCTCTCTCGACACCTTTCTACATTCTGCGCCCTCCGATGTGCTCATTGCTCCCTAAGCCTATTGGCGGTCTTGACATCCATACCCCTACTCCCCCTTCTCACAGTTCTTGTAACATCTCTCCCTTAGTCCCTTCCACTGGCACTAGAGGGTTTAT
Source organism: Pinus albicaulis (assembly GCA_034641835.2). Lineage (NCBI taxonomy): Eukaryota > Viridiplantae > Streptophyta > Pinopsida > Pinales > Pinaceae > Pinus > Pinus albicaulis. The sequence goes on from CM076578.1 coordinate 119,387,820, forward strand.
GCTTCCATCTCTTCTTTTTGGAATCGCATTAGTCCTTAGTATACCATCAATGCCTCGATCCACAAGGGAATCTCCTTCAGCAATTTCCCCCTTAACCCAGATCTGAAGGTATCTTCTGCCCTTGAGAAAGACTGGTAGCACTCAGCTGCAAACTCTACTATATATCATTCTAAAGTAGATTCCACCCAAAAATCTATAGCTTGGGTTAATTTGGTGTTTAACCAATGAAGTGCCACCAGATCCTCGTGCGCCCACTTGCGATTTATCTTCCACAAATTTTCCTTGATGGTCTTGGTCTGAAGCCTTCGCAACCAGTTGTAGATTTCTTCTGGGAACTTTCCCCAAACGATTTCATAGGTATCACTAGCAGATTCGGAGAATAGAACCAAGTTTTTAATTGTTTTCTCCTTCTGTCATCTCAGCTCAGCCTGCTGAGTTATGAACTGATCTAGGTGGTTATCCCACTAACTTCATATTTCTCTTTTGAAGATCCAAGATACCATGATCTAGCTCCCAAATATATTTTCGGGTCTCGGCAACGGAACCATTTGTTGGTGAGAGAACAGGTCTCGCAAAGAAGACCCGGGTTCAAGGTTAAAGGCCAACAAGGTTTTCTGTCGTAGTCTAGATTCACGTTGGCATTTACACTCTACTCCGAAGGGTAGAGAGTCTTGCCTGAGGCATGCCGCGACCTTACTGTGATAGGGAGTAGATCGGTATCACCCAGACAACATCCATACAGTCAAATAAAATCCAAACCAAAGTCTTAGACAGTCATAACACAACATCCCATAACATATACCTTTCAGTAAAACAGTCAGACTAATGACAAATGAAATTTTAAATGGAGCTTATAACATCATTCATTCACACTCATAACAAGTACTTAGAACAACATTCCTGAATATATTAATCATCAGCCTTCAGTGGCAAACTATTACAAGGCTCAGCTAGATGAACATAAACAGAGCAGAATACAATATGTCCTATCGGACAAAGAGAAAACACAGTAACCTAGAGGATAGGAGAACATTACAACCCAGACAAAGCTCTCCTGTAGCTCCCTGTTGCCTATTCCCGTCTATGCTAGCCTTCCTATCCATTGGTTGGCTGCCTATTTGTCCTGCTGCCAGTGCGACTGACAGTTCCTCCTTTCTTCTCGCTTGGCTGTCTTTCGTTTCTTTTTGTTCATCAGGAGTTCACTGCTTGTTTCCTTCCATGCTCTTCCACCATCTATTCTTGCTCCCGTAATAGCCGTGACACCTGTCCTCTGCTCCTTTGCAACCTTGACACCTTTCTACCTACCGTGGTTGGGTTCTGCCACGTATTCTCCGCAACTCAAAATCTGTTGAATTTCAAAAAAAGGGCCCCAACAGGAGGTCACTTTTTGGATACATTTTTGAAATTTGAAATTTCTGCACTTTTACACAGTTTCGTAGCATTTCCTAGGCTTAAAGCTAGGAAAATGCTACGAAAAAACCTGTAGCAGCCTTTTAGCCTCTAAAGTCACGTTTTTCAGTTTTCAAGGAGGGATTTTGATGGTGGTGATGTGTCATGACTTAGTTGACACCATGAAACAACAAAGGAGCAGAGTCTTTCAGTATAGAAGCTACTTTTTAGACGCTACCAAATCTCGCTACGAAATTGTCTTGTTTTCGTAGCGAGCTATTTTTGAAGGTTTTGGAGCATCTTAATGGCAGTTTTGGACAACTAGAATCCTCCAAAATGTCAAGGGAGCTTATCATCAAAGAATTATGACTTGGAGGGAGTGTTGTGGAGACAGGTCATCAGCCTAAGAAACTTTGAATATAAAGGTTATGCATTCATGAAAAATAGGGTTATGTTCCACAAGTCTAGGAGGGTTTTTAACATGAAAAGTGGTGATGAACTGTCATGTGTCTTTTTCGAGCATGGGATACTCATTTTGTAACCATCATTATAATTGTTTCAAAGATAAGGTAGAGTTATGTAATAAATAGGAGTTAGTGTCCTATTAGGAAATGTTTTCTTTAAGGTTTAGCTGTCAGTTTTCAGTTAGAAGTCATGTATTTCAGTTATCTGATGTTTCATAGGACAATTCGATGGTATAGCCTCTAGGAAAATCATCTTTATTGTAAATAATGTCTATTTAAAGACAAAACATCGAAGTAGTGAAGGGTTGGATATTTTTTGCACTAAATTTCTACTTTTATGTATTTGACTTATATTAGTAATACATAGTGACTTTCTTCGTGACAGACCTGATATTCTCATGGGGATTTTAATGTCTTTTCGATATATATATTTATGTTTACCACTTGCAATAGATTTCATATCTATTACTCTAAATTCATAAGTTGATGCTTTGAATTCCTTTAGTGATGAAATGACTCTGTTGCCTTATGTTTTATGTGTGAGTTGCTTCTGTTAAAGACCCCTATCTACCTCAGCTTTCATGTCAAGAAACCTTGCCACTGAAACTACTGATTGTTGACTCCATAAGCCCAATGGTAGCAAGCCTACATTATTTTCAACCTACATACATAAAAAACAAGTTACATTTCCAATAGAGTTAGCCATCTAGTACCATCATTATTCAATATCATAAAACCCCCTTGAGAGAGCCCTCTCAGACTGAAGAGGCTAAGCTTTAGTCAAAAGATGGTTTGAAACAATTACATATAGTTGTCTGATAAGGAGCCAATCAAGTACAATTTTGTGATAACATTTTGGTGCGTCTTCCAGGAGCCTAAAGATATACTTTTCCCGAAATTTTGAGTTGAAATCTTGAAGGTAGAAAGAGCTCAGAAATCGGTTTGAGGTTGCAACTACCTTGGTGACTCCATTCAAAATTATCATGTTCAAAGGTGGCTTCGAAAAGGAGATATACGAGGAGTAATCCTAACCCAAATCCACCTATAATTTTGGATAATCCAAACACAATTTCCAGAGGCATTCAAGGCATTTTTGCACAATCAGGTACTCCATTACACACAAAAGGCTTGACCTTTGAAGTGCTAATAAGTCTTGAAGATAAAAATTTTGATGATAAAATTCAGGAAGTCTTGTTTAGGTCTGAAAATGAAAAATAATTGACTGATATTGTTTTAGACCTACATAGAAGAGATATTGGTACCTCATCCTTAGTGACCCAAAAGGATAAAGAAGAGTTTTGGGAAGCAGTCACATGAGATTTATTATTAGAAAGGGAATATTTTGATAGGTTGAAGGAACTAGACCCATTTGAAATCTTGTTAAGAAATAAATCTAGTTTTCCTTTACCTGAATGGAGTACATTTGTAACTAGACTACAAACACCAATCAATCCACCTCCTAACAGTTCCTCTTCCTCTAATACTGTCATCCCTAAAATTACCATAGTTCCTATCATCATGGCTGGAAATGTTCCACCTCCACCTGCTGCTGCACCTGATAGGTATGCCCCTCTTGTTCTTCCAATTGTCCTTAATGTCCTTCCTAGAAAATATTTTGTTAGAATGAAAACTTGGGAAAGTGATGAAGAGATTACAGCTGAAGAGCATGTAGATCAATTTAATGAATTTATAGACAAGGAGGAGGTTGACCATGAGGATGTCAAGATGAGATTATTTTCTTAGAGCTTTACTAGTGAGGTCAGAAAGTGGTTCAAAGACCTTGTTGCAAGAAGCCTGCATAATTGGAATGAATTTGAAGATAGCTTCTTGAGAAAGTGGGGAAATAGAACCAACCCTGTGTAAGCCCTCACTGGGTATAATATGTTGAAAATGAAACAAGATGATGGAGCTTAGTGAAAAGAAGTCGCCTTCACTAAGTGGGCCCGTAGGCTATTTTTGGCGCAAAGTCTATTTTTAGACTATGTCTATTTTTAGACATATGGATCATGGTCTATGAGTTGCAGGATGCTATTTATGGATGATTGGTCGAGTTGGTAAAAATAGATGGACCTCTATTTTTAGCATTGGGCGGTTTATATTTTTAGACTGCCGGGCTAAAAATAGAATAGTCAAATATTATTAACCCTTAATAATACTTAGACTATAAACATTATCTTATCCTCTTGGAGCACTTCAGTTTGATGCTTGGATGTGGCACATGCAGCTGACAGAAGGAAATACGCTTTTCCTAAGGGTTAGTTGAGTTATTGCATGGTTGACTTCAGTTAGAACTCATGTGGCAGAGTTTGGTGGAGTTGATGAGACAGTTGGTGGAGTTGTGTTCGGTTTAACTTAGTTGAACTAGTTGTATTTAGTCTAACTGATAAATACACTAGTGATGAGTGGTGTGAATTAATTATTAATTAATTCACTAATTATTAACTCATAATTCAACTAAAGAATACATCAGTTAACTGCAATGCATGGACAGTTCAGTGGAGACCAGTGTTAGAGGTGGGTGAAAGGGTGAGTCTACTATCAGTTGTGACTATGGCTGTGCATGAGATTTGCACACACATTGATTAAGATTGCCAATGAGGATTGCACAGTACAATCCAGGTGGATTCAAACTTTGATCTCATCATTATTCATCTTGGATTGCGTAGTAGAGGCAGGCAGACTTGTGGAGGAGATTTGAACCTGTGACTTGTTCATCTTCCGTGCTAGTTTTGTGTGTAGCATGTGAGATAGTGCTGAGAGCTGTGAGAGCTTTGTGCTATGTATTGTTACATGTTCTCTATCATTATAATATACAGATAGTTGGGGGTTTTCAGCTGTAAGCTTTCCCCATTACATACTGTGTTATATGTGTGCTTGATTATGTTTTAATGTGTGCATGCGACTACTTCTATTTCCGCAAATTGATGATCAATTGTAGAAGAGGTTATGTATTATGCATGAAGCTTAAATAGTGTGTAATCAAGATAATCTCGATGAATAATTCAGCTATTATTAAAATTTCTGCATGGTATCAGAGCAAAATTGATCATCAGATCTATTACAGTGATTACAATTTATTTCGGTAGACAGAGTCTGTAAGCGGGCCAGGTAGCCTCTGGATCCATCCTTTCTTTGAAAGGTGATATATCCAATAAATGCCCCTACAGTCGATCTCTGTGCTAGAAATACTTTGTTCTCACAGATCAGAAGCGGTTGAGTTTTGAGCTGGTGGAATTCGAATTTGCAGCAGTGTTTTCTTGGTGTCGAAGTCAAAATGTCTTATCAAGGATTGCGATTGGAGTATGCTCTTGAAGGCAGCTCGAATTATATTACATGGAGAGATAGGATGGAGGTGGTGCTCGATGAAAATGGGCTGAAGGAGTTCATAGATGCTGAAGTTCCAAAGCCTAGCGATGCAGCCTTGGTTGAGGCTTGGCAAAAGAAGACAGCAAGGTGTCGAAGGATTCTGTTGGAGGGCGTGAAGGATCACATAGTATCTAGCCTGCATGGAAAATCTTCTCCATACTTGATGTGGAAAGCGTTGACAGATTTATTCCAAAGCAAGAGCGACCAGAGGAAGTTGGCGCTCAAGGATAAACTCAGACACATAAATATGGAGAAAGGCGACAGTATGCCCAAGTACCTCACGAAGTTCATCCAATGCAGGGATGAGCTGGGAAGTGTGGGGGTGACTGTAGATGATGAGGAATTGGTGAGTTTGGCTCTCCTTGGTCTTCTGAAGAGTTGGCATGCCTATCAGGATTTTGTCAATGGTTGGGAGAAATTGCCAGGATGGGAGCGACTTTGGTCAGATCTTGTGCAAGAGGAGATAAGGCGGAGTACCAGGGACGGATCTTCATCAAAGGAATCTGATGAAAAAATTTCTCTTTGGCTTCCAAAGAAAAGAAGGGGAAGAGAAAGAAAGCTTCTCATTCCGGTGCGAAAGGCAAGAAGCAGGACATGTCCAAGGTGAAGTGCTTTCACTGTCACCAGCACGGACATTATGCCACAAATTGTCCGCAGAAGAAGAAAAATAAGCAGGCTGTTGGATCTGCAGTGGGAGAGGCCTTAGCCTCACAGTTTGAGCTAGATTTTTCGCTGATCACATGCTTGGTCTCAAGTGTGATGGGATCAGTATGGTTCTTGGACAGTGGTGCGTCTTTTCACATGACAAGAGATCGAGATTTGTTTTCAGATCTAGATGAGAAAGATCTTGGAGTGCACATCGAGATGGGAGATGATGGTAGATACAGTGTGACCAGTATCAGGACCATTTCCTTTGAGAGGGAGTCTAGTAAACCCTTTGTATTGAAGGAAGTGATGCATGTTCCAGGATTGAAGAAGAATCTTATCTCTGTGGCGATGTTAGAAGACAAGGGGTATGATGTTGTCTTCAGCAAGGGAAAGGCTTTCCTGCGCAGTAAGACAACTGGAGAAACTCGGAAGATAGGGGTTCGAGTCAAGAAACTTTATCAGTTGCAAGTAGATGGCTGCACAGAAATGGCATGCAAGGCAGAAGGAGTGGTGAGCCGGGATGATGGCGAGTTGTGGCACCAAAGATTGGGCCACCTTCACCATGGAGCTTTGAAGATACTGCAACAGATTTCTATTGGGCTTCCTAAGGGCACTCTTGCGCAGTCAGATCAGTGCAAGGGGTGTACCTTGGGAAAATTTGTGAAATCTACCTTTCACGAGAAGGATAGTCGCGCCACGATGATCCTTGAAATAATTCACAGAGACGTGTGTGGACCTTTCTCAGTAGATTCGACAGCAAAGCACAGGTACTATGTGATCTTTGTTGATGATTATTCTCGGAAGTACTGGATCTTCTTCATGCAGAAGAAGAGCGAGACATACTCAAAGTTCTGTGAGTTCAAGGCGCTGGTTGAGAAGGAATCGGGGAAGCATGTGAAGGCTCTTAGGAGCGACAATGGTGGTGAATTCATCTCTGCCGAATTCAAGGACTTTTGCAGCGCAGAAGGAATTCGGAGAGAGCTCATAGCACCCCATAACCCACAGCAGAACGGGGTTGCTGAGCGAAAGAATAGAACGATCGTGGGTGTTGCACGGGCGATGTTGCATGATCAGGGCCTACCCCTTCACTTGTGGGCGGAGGCATGCAATGCTGCAGTATATGTGTAGAACCGTTGTCCTCACAAGATACTTGGCATGAGTACATCGGAGGAGGCGTTTTCTGGCAAGAGGCCTGATATTTCCCATTTGAGGATTTTTGGTTCACCTGTCTACATGCATGTGACGAAGGATGCCAAGAAGAAGCTAGAGATGGCCACAGAGTTTGGGATATTTGTGGGGTACACTGATACGCCCCACAACTATCATGTGTATTTTCTAGATAGTTGCAAGACTGTTGTGCGACGGGATATCAAATTTCAGGAGGAGAAAGCCATGAAGTGTTCACTTGAGAGGGAGCCACACTTGCATGCGATGAGGAGCTATTAGGTTCTAAGGATTGAGCTTCAGGATGTGGATCAGCCACAAGATGAGGTTCATGGAGGAAGAGACCACCTCATGGCAAAGGCTAACCATCGTAGGGGCTAAGCGCACTACGTAAGCCGAGGCGACTGGCTCAAGATGCAGAGAGGGTTGTAGGACCACCTACAGCACAACGCAGACAGAGACAGTCACCGGACCGGTACACTGGATACATGGCTCTTGTGAGAAAATGTGTCGTGATAGAGCCATCCTCTTTCGAGGAAGCTGTGGAGGACCCCACATGGGTAGATGCCATGGTGGAAGAGTATGATTCGATTGTCAGAAACAGTGCATGGGAGATTGTCCCGAGGCCGGAAGGGAAATCAATGGTGGGTTCGAGATGGATCTACAAAGTGAAGCAGGCAGCTGACGGGAGTGTGGAGAAGTACAAGGCAAGATTTGTTGCCCGAGGCTTTTCACAGATAGAGGGGATCAATTATGAGGAGACCTTTGCACCTGTCGCAAGGTATTCTTCCATACAGACGATCCTAGCTCTCTCAGCGCAGATGGGGTGGCACATTCATCAGATGGATGTGAAGACTGCGTTCCTCAACGGAGTCATTGAGGAGGAGGTGTACATAGAGCAGCTCGAAGGTTTCGAGATCTTCAGCAGTGAGTCGCATGTGTGCAGACTCAAGAGAGCACTGTACGGATTGAAACAAGCACCTCGTGCTTGGTACACACGGATAGACAGTTATTTCACCGGACTTGGATTCTCCAAGAGTGAGGCGGATCCTAACCTGTACAAGATTGTGGTGGAGGGGAAGTTGCTGATCATTGTACTGTATGTAGATGATCTGATTTTGACGGGTGATGAGCTATTGATACTTTCATGCAAGGAGGATCTTGCTAGAGAGTTTGAGATGAAGGACTTGGGCCTCCTTCATTATTTCCTGGGATTGGAAATTTGGCAGCGCAGTGATGGACTGTTTGTTTCTCAGGGTAAGTATGCCCAGGAGATATTGGAGAAGTTCAACATGCATGGCTGCAAGCCTGTTGATACTCCTCTTCCTGGAGGTTGGAGGAAGGAGGATGCTACTTCAGCGGAGGTAGTGGATGCCACTGTTTATCGACAGTTGGTGGGGTCGCTTATGTATTTGGTCAATACACGACCCGATATATGCTATGCTGTTAACCAGCTTTCACAAGCTATGGTTAAGCCTACCAAGCTCTTCTGGAAGGCAGGCAAGCATGTATTGCGTTATCTTAGAGGCACATCGGGATATGGATTGTGGTATAGACAGGAGGATGAGGTGAAGCTATGTGGCTTCACGGATGCAGATTGGGCAGGGAGCCCAACGGACAGAAAGAGCACATCTGGAGGGATCTTCAGTATCGGGTCGACAACATTTTCTTGGTACAACAGGAAGAAGAGATCCGTGGCACTCAGTTCAGCAGAGGCCGAGTACATTGCAGTGAGTTTGGTTGCATGCGAGGCTATATGGATGAGGAAGATCATGGTCGGGTTGTTCGGGTCACACTTGGAGCCTACTGTGATTTATTGTGATAACCAGAGTTTCATTAAACTCTCGGCTAATCTAGTATTTCATGATAGATCCAAACACATCAACATCAGGTACCATCATATCAGAGATTGTGTGTAGCGAAGAATCATGTTACTTTCATACATTCCCACAGAGGATCAGGATGCTGATATCTTGACGAAGGTGCTCACCAGGAGCAAATTCGAATACCACAAAGGTAGGATATGGGTTGTAGATAATCCATATCTTTTTGATAGGGAGTGTTGAAAATGCAACAAGATGATGGAGCTTAGTGAAAAGAAGTCGCCTTCACTAAGTGGGTCCGCAGGCCATTTTTGGCGCAAAGTCTATTTTTAGACTATGTCTATTTTTAGACATATGGATCATGGTCTATGAGTTGTAGGATACTATTTATGGATGATTGGTCAATTTGGTAAAAATATATGGACCTCTATTTTTAGACATTGGGCGGAATCTATTTTTAGACTGCTAGGCTAAAAATAGAACAGTCGAATATTATTAACCCTTAATAATATTTAGACTATAAACATTATCTTATCCTCTTGGAGCACTTCAGTTTGATGCTTGGATGTGGCACATGTAGTTGACAGAAGGAAATATGCTTTTCCTAAGGGTTAGTTGAGCTATTGCATGGTTGACTTCAGTTAGAACTCATGTGGCAGAGTTTGGTGGAGTTGATGAGACAGTTGGTGGAGTTGTGTTCGGTTTAACTTAGTTGAACTAGTTGTATTTAGTCTAACTGAAAAATACACTAGTGATGATGGTGTGAATTAATTATTAATTAATTCACTAATTATTAACTCATAAATCAACTAAAGAATACATCAGTTAACTGCAATGCATGGACAGTTCAGTGGAGACCAGTGTTAGAGGTGGGTGAAAGGGTGAGTCTACTATCAGTTGTGACTATGGCTGTGCATGAGATTTTCACACACATTGATTGAGATTTCCAATGAGGATTGCGTAGTACAAGACAGGTGGATTCAAACTTGGATCTCATCATTATTCATCTTGGATTGCGCGGTAGAGGAAGGCAGACTTGTGGAGGATATTTGAACCTGTGACTTGTTAATTTTCTATGCTAGTTTGTGTGTAGCATGTGAGATAGTGCTGAGAGCTGTGAGAGCTTTGTGCTATTTATTGTTACATGTTCTCTATCATTGTAATATACAGATAGTTGGGGGTTTTCAGCTGTATGCTTTCCCCATTACATACTGTGTTATATGTGTGCTTGATTATGTTTTAATGTGCGCATGCGACTGCTTCTATTTCCGCAAATTGATGATCAATTGTAGAGGAGGTTATGTATTATGCATGAAGCTTAAATAGTGTGTAATCAGGATAATCTCGGTGAATAATTCAGCTATTATTCAAAATTTCTACATAATATTTTGAAAAGAGATGTTGATGAAACTGTCGAAATTTTCTCCAAGAGATTTAATAAATTTTATCACTCCATCCCTACCCATTTAAAGCGTCCACGAGGAGCAGCTCAACTTAGATATGCTGAGGCCTTTGACTATGAATTTTCTATCCTACTGAGGGAAAGAGAATCCACTTCATTAGCTGAAATGAAAAATGATGCTGTGAAGGTCAAGCTCAATATGATAGCAGCTAAAAATTCCAAGATGGGAAAGACAAAATTGAAAGAAGATAAGCCTTCCACCTCAGATGATAAATTTGACTCCATGATGAAGACAATGGAAAAAATGATGGATAGGTGTGCCCTTGGGAATGCCTCTACTCCTCCTACACAACATGAACCTCAGTTTATAAATCCTCGATTCAGAAGACCTCAATACTAGCAGAGACCAAGGGAAAATAGAAATCAGCCTGACCCTCAAGTAAGACCTCCTTTTTAGAAAAAATTAGTTGTTGAAGAAGATCAACCTGAAATACCAGAAGACTCTATTCATTTCTTGGATTAAAACATGTCATGATGTTTTTGACTAAGGAAGGATATGATGAGTCTGATCATGATGTTAACAAGGGTGAGGAACCATATAATTACCCTAAAGGTTACAAACATGCAATCTTTGAGATGCAGGAACAATACAACCTCATACATAGAAATGTTCTTATTACTGCAAACAAAACACATCCCAAGAACGATGCCCCCAAAGCAGATGAGGTTAGAAAAGATCCACCACCTCCTCCTCCTATCAAATAGACTGAAAAAATTTCTTATGTTTTCAATTTTGAGAATGATATCTCCAAGATCAAAATCCCAGTCCCTTTTAGAGAAATTCTTAAGGTGAATGAATATAGAAGTAAAATTCTAAAATTTTGAATTCCCAACCAAGAGCTGTTGACATCCTTAATGTTTAAGAAGATCATCCAACCATATACTTTGGACCAAGATTGGAAGATGAGAAAAATGAAGAGGTGCCTCCTTTCTATGTCAGTCTTAGTATCCATGACATGAAATTGCATAATTCCATGTTGGATTTAGGGGCCTCTCATAACCTCATGCCTAAAGTGATCTGGAGAGGATGGGATTAGAAATCACTAGGCCATATCAGGATTTTTTTTCGTTTGAGTCAAAAAGAGTTCAATGCATTGGTTTTGTTATCACAAAATTGCACCTGATAGACTGCTAATCAGACAATCTCATGTAACTTTTTCAAACCAATATTTTGACTAAAGCTTGTCCTCTTCAATCTAAGAGAGCTCTCTCAAAGGGTTACTGATAGTGAATAAAGATGTATTTAGATGGCTAAATCTACTCAGAAAATAAATTTCTTGTGATGGGTATAGGTTGAAAATAGTATCAATATGCAAACATTGGGATTATGGAGTCAACACTTCCAGTGATTCAGTAGTAAGTTCACTTACATGGAAGCTAAGGTAGGTAAGAGTTTCTAGCAGAAGTACACACACACATGAAACAGGAAATCACACAGTCAATTCATCTATAAAGGAAGTCAGAGCATTACATGAATGAATTCTGAGTATTAAAGATGAAAACCACTACAAATTGTACACATAAAAATATAGATAATATAGGCACTAAGATCTCAATCAGAGTCTTATGTTGGTTAAGAAACAAGTCTCTGTATTACTGAAAACAGTCAATTTACATAAAGCTACAGTTTTGCCAAAAAATCTCCAACCCTTAACGAATTCGACTCTATTCCCTTTAGTAGACTTGTTACATCATGAGATGATCTGCATCCTAGCTAGATTCATGGAAATTTTTCCTAATGACTCCTTGCATAACCATAAAACGTCTATTTAATGAGAAAATGACATACATCCTACTTGACAGTCCTTTTCCTAATAAGAGTCAAACTATTCATTATTACAATAACAACCTTATCTCCTAAAACAATTACATCTTTGATAAATATGACTTCACATGTTCAAATAGGGTGTGATGGGACTCATCACTACATGACCTCTTAATTCACCTCCTCTAAAATTGGAAACAAACCCTGTTTTTTAGGCAAACTGGTCTTCATCTTCATCGAATGCTTTAGCTGGTAGTTTGTCTTCATTTTGTGGTCTTTAAGTCTTGAATAACTACTATCATGGTCCTTTAGCACTTTGATAGTATCTAGCTATCCAAATATGCCCAAAAAAATTCTTATAAGGCTCGAAAAAAGTACGCTATCAAAGTAAGACAGTTTCATAGCGTACTTTTGTAGCACTGCAAAAATGCCTTTTTCCATCAATGATTTTGGTTCTTTCCTTTGGTATTGTCTTAATTATCCTTAGACACCTCTATGATATCATTTTCACCCTTTAGAAACTTTTCAAAATGGTTCACAAAGAAAAAATAAAGCTACAGTAGTTTCGTAGCGTTTTGTTGTCTTCAAGCCCAGGCACGCTACGAAACTGCCGAAAACAGTCAAAATTCCAGAATTTTGTGTAGCTTTAAAAATCTACTTTCTAAGTGAAAAAACTCAATTTCTAACATGCCATTAGTCTTCAAAGCCATAAATCAGCTCAAACTATGTTTCTTGAGGGGTTTCTTCCTCATTGATGATGAGTTGAGCAATTGGCTCCTCAACTACTGTCATTTTAAGGCCTTTTTTATCCAACTCCTCATGAATTAGTTCAAGTTGCTCCTGAAGGTCCTTAACCTAATATTTCAACCTTCTGTTGGTGACTTTGAAATGTGTGTTCATTTTCCAGGCATGCTTGACCTATTTCCTCAATGGAATGGTCCATTTGATAAGCTGTTGTGTATTATCAAGAGTCTTTGAAACACTATCAAGTGCTAATCTAGATTGACTGTGCATATGTGATTGTTATGCATACATGTCAATTGTTTATCATCTTATGATGTGAACATGTTAGATAGTTAATATTATGGATATGATTACCTTATTTATGTTTGAGTTGATGTGTTGTGAAGTTATATCGTGCTAATATAGATTGATTGTGCAGAAAAGATAGCCTCTGCTGAGATACATAAAGGTATGTGTTTTCTTATGTCATCTATTTGGTGTTTGAATGTTTGATTATGCTGTCTATTTGGTGTTTGAGTGCTTTGAGTCTATTATGTCATCTATATGTTGTTTGAATGTTTGATTAATTTCATGATATGAGTATCTGTCTATACGATTACATGAAGTATTGATCTTGTTTTAACATGGTTTTATTAACACACTATGTTTGAGATAGATGATGTGTACTTGAGTATAAGTAGGTGATAGTTGTAGTATTATGATTTTGACTATTATTTAATTATGAAATGGTTGTTAGTCTTGGTAGAGGTTGATTTTAGTGAATAGATATGATGTCTTGATAATTCGAACATCTGATTGACATGTGTGACTAGTTGTAGGGAAACATGCTTGGCATTAGTGTGACAAGGTAATAGTTGATTTGTTTATATAACTAGCAACTGGGTGACGTCACATTACATAGTAAGACTCAATTGCAATAAGGAAAAGGTAAAAGAAAGGGCCTGGGTGAAAATTCCTTCGCTCTGTTTGGAAATTGCAATTCCAAACAAATGAGTGCTTTGCTTACAAGAACTCTTCTTAACCTTGATTTTGTTTGAAATTATGTGGGTATGTGTTATATTAATGAACATGTATTTGATTGGTATAACAACTAGCTTCCAGTTATGGCTGGATTCACCAAAGAAATCGGAGTCCCTTAAGAGATGGAATGAACGTGTTCAGTTACAAGGAAACGTGCTTGGCACATCAAGGTAAGGTAGACAATATATTTTTATATTTATTTAGACACTGGAAATTATGGGTTTACGAGAGTATGATTTAGGGGATTGCACGACAAAGATAATTCCATGAAAATATCAAGAAGGATCAAGTTGAGCTTTCCTTTGGGAGAAATGGGAACCATAGGGATGTATCCATGGTGTTTGTTACTAGTTTTGTGCCTTCGATATTTGTGATTTGGTTGCGCTTAGTGAATTTTTTTATGTATGGTGCAAGGCCCTACCACTTTGTTTTTGGTTTCATATTGTTATTGGTTTTTAGGGTTTTCTCCTTGTTTGTTTCTTGTTCTTTCCTTTTATTTTTTGAGTCTTGGGAATTGGTTGGGAAGGAAGAAAGTTAATGGAGCTTGGGGAGATTTAAATGAAACCCAAGAGGTGATGCAAGAATCACATGAAGCTCAGTGCATGAGTAAGGAAAGTTGAAGGTAAGAGTATGATAGTGGATTGGAGTGGTTGAGTCCATTGGTGTAAATGGACAGTGGCACTTCAATCATGAGAAAGGAAATCATGTTAGCAAAGTAAAGGGATTTGTGGCATTATATGCCTTGGCTAAGTTGGGAACTATGGTTTTCAATGTTGTGCATGTTGTGCACAGATAAAGGAATTTATCTTATTCTTAACCTTAATATATTTGGTAAGTGTGTTGTGACTATTATTATGTTTATGTTTATATATGCATGCATGCATGTATGTATGTATGTATCTATGTATCTATGTATATATGTATGTATGTATGTATCCAGTTGTATGATAGGGTCGTCAGGGATCATGATTGTTTTATAATGATTTTATATGTCTATATGTATGTATGTATGTTGTTGTATGGCAAGGTTGTGAGTGATCATTATTTTGGAGGAGTGATTTCTTATGAAAGAAAATGGCATGAAGAGGTTATTGTTGGGTGTGTAGTCTAATTATCTTCTTTATTTAGAGATATCGTTGCATTGGACCCTAGTTCCTAATGGGACAATAACACTGCCCGTCGTTTACTCATCGTCGCCTCCCTAATGGGGGTTCGAGGGCAACACCCCGAAGCTAAGAATAGATGTAAAATTTCCTTGTAAAGTATTGTAATTTCATAGTCAATATGGGTTGTTGATTAGGAAGATGATCTGATGGTAGAAGTTATGTTTAATTTAGGTTTTTTTTCCCCTAGAATGAAGCCCATCAGTTTATATGAGGAAATTGTATTGCGGCTATTATTACATGTGTGATCTCAATAAGAAAGAGAGAGGGGGGACTATGTGAGAGAGAAGAGGAAATTACAACAGATTTTTTGTAGGTTGTATCTCTTCATTTTCCTGGATAATATAAAAGGAAGGATTGGTTGTTTCTCTATGGACGTATCCCAAATTGGGTGAACCATGTATATATATGTATCTCTTATTTTATATGTTTTATATTTTTGTGTTTCCGCATATTTTTTATGTGTTCCATTGACCTATAAGATATAATTTTCTAACAAGTCTTGCCTTATGAGGAATTAAATGGGAAGAATAACCCTCACAAATCTACAAGGTTGTATCATGTGGGTATGAATTTATATTATGTGATTATATATTGTATATGCTTGTGTTATGGAAAGTAATGATGAGGGATACATCAGCAAAATGAAAGAAGTGTGATCTATGGTAGACTGAAGCATGCATGAATAGTGGAGAGCCACTAGAAGAAAGGTTTCATGGTAGAGTTAGTGTGTGGTCTCTAGATGTGTAGTACTATTGTTGTATATATGTTGTAAATGTTGCACCTGTGATGTTGAGTGCATTTTGTGTTGTGTATATGTAGTAGATCTGACAAGAAAATGTATAAAAATGGAAAATACAACCAAGAAATAACACCATAGAAGATAAAACTTCAGATCTTCATTAATATCCAAACCCTTAAGGTAGGGCAACACCATACATTCACTCCTTAAGGAAGGATACCACTCCACAATCCATATGCTTGCCCATACAATAATCCTTGACATCTCTCAATGGAGAGACTCTAGCCTCTATATAGGTTTCATACATGCAATACCATTCGTAGTTACCATGGGTATCTCAATACCATACATCCAATACAATGGGATTATCACTTTATTCCCTAGCTACATGTGGTCCCTTGCATAATGTGGGTTAACCACTTTGTTTATTAACTATGGCCCAATTATTTATCATTGTTATATTATTACATCATATTATTCCCTTCGGTACCTCCCTTTGTACCCTATATTATCCCCCTAGGTACACTACATTACACCCCCCTTAAACATGTTTCATCCCCGAAACATAAGAAGAACACAAATAATAAGATCTACTCAAAAGAGTATTCCACTGGTACCATTCACGTGCATCCAGCCATCCCAAAGAAAGGTGAACACTCGATCTAGTCGATGTCTCGCTCGCTTGAGATGGAAGTGGGTTCTGGTGGTTCTTCTGTGTTGATGTGTTGTGGGTGGATCGTCGCACCTCTCTATGTGTCATCTAGGGGTTGTTGTCCTTGTTGCTAATTCGTTTCCACCTTCCTGGTTGTTGTCTTGCTGGGTGATGCGGGTGGTGATATGTTGAAGCTTTAACTGATGGAACATCTTTCATTAATTCCTCCATTATTGGTGATGGAGTGGTGTCAGGTTCTTTTGTTGGTACTTGCTTTGATGTCTGTGTTTGGTTGTCTACCATCAAAGGCTCATCATCTGATGTGTCTGTGTCGTTAGAGATTTGCACTTCTTCCTCCCTAGTCTCTCCATGGTTCCTAATGCAAATATCGTGCAATGTAATTTTCTTCTTTTTATACCAGAGCTTCATGAATTTCTTTTGCACATTAAAATTGACAATACCAACAGATTCCATCCAAGGGTGTCCCAAAACAACATCCACAGCAGCCATATCTGAAGCATAAAAATCAGAATGCAACACATACTTATCCATAGAAATCTTCAAATCTTTATAAATTTGAACATCTTCATTATCAACCTGTGTGTTTTCAATATGTTTTGCTGGAACTTGCAATTTTTTAGCTAAATTAACATTGATACAATTATGCTTGCAACTAGGAATGATAGACACAATGATGTTCTCTTTCTGAATACTTCCATGAACCTGTAATATGGAAATATTAGTAGAAAATAAGTCTTTATGGCTCTTACTATCCTTCTTTCCGGCTTGAGACCACTTGTCCAAAAGGACTTTTTCAAGTTTTTTTCTCGGGAAGTTTCCTCACTGAGCTGTCAAGTGAGGTCCACCATTTATTTGCCTCATCTTTCATATGAAGCCCTATGGAGCATATCCAAAAACTTCGGTATTGAGCCTTGAGATGTTGTAAAAAATCTTCAATAGTAGGGCCATCATCTTTTCCTGTAAACTTCATCTTGCGAGAATCCATAAAATAAAGTAAGGGTTTTGAAACAAATCACTTACTTTGGAAAAATTTTTAAAATGGACATTACTCGGTCAATATAACTCAGAATCCTTAGTATAGCCTGTTTTCGAAAATGGAATAGCCATTCTGCATCTAACCATGTGACTTAAATCCCGATCTAGGCACTCTGGAAACACAGATTTGCGCTGCAACTGTCCCGCCGTCACAAAATTTATGAAAAGATGGCTGATTTTAAATCAGTGATAACTCCCTCATCTGGACTCCAATTTGACCGATTTTTTTTTTTAATCGGGTGATTTTTCAAGGGGAGCTCAGATCTGTAATTGGTTTTCTGATATTGTGCACCATAATCTACTAAAAATGTTAGGAGATCCGTCGTACACAAATTGTCGTCAGAAACATTTCTGCAACACAACTGAATTTAAATTAGTGATATCACCCTCATCCGGACTCCGATTCGACTAATTTTTTTTTGAAATTGGGTATTTTTCCATAAGGAATCCAGATCTGACATTTATTTCTAAATTTT
Organism: Pinus albicaulis; assembly: GCA_034641835.2. Classification (NCBI taxonomy): domain Eukaryota; kingdom Viridiplantae; phylum Streptophyta; class Pinopsida; order Pinales; family Pinaceae; genus Pinus; species Pinus albicaulis. The sequence goes on from CM076578.1 coordinate 119,405,754, forward strand.
TTTTGCCAAATTTTCCATATCTGCTCTACAAACTCGCCGCCCAAAAATTTCCTGCCAACAAAAATGAAAAAACAAATCTCCAAACTCTGCCCAAGAAAGGGCTCTGATACCACTTGTAGTAGATCTGACAAGAAAATGTATAAAAATGGAAAATATGCCCAAGAAATAACACCATAGAAGATAAAACTTCAGATCTTCATTAATATCAAAACCCTTAAGGTAGGGCAACACCATACATTCACTCCTTAAGGAAGGAGATCACTCCACAAGCCATATGCTTTCCCATACAATAATCCTTGACATCTCTCAATGGAGAGTCTCTAACCTCTATATAGGTTTCATACATGCAATACCATGGGTAGTTACCATGGGTCTCTCAATACCATACATCCAATACAATGGGCTTATCACTTTATTCCCTAGCTACATGTGGTCCCTTACATAATGTGGGTTAACCACTTTATTTATTAACTATGGCCCAATTATTTATCATTCTTATATTATTACATCATATTATTCCCTTGGGTACCTCCATCTATACCCTATATTATCCCCCCTAGGTATACTACAGTATATATGTTGTTGTGTGTATATTGCATATGCAGCAGTGGGTATAGATGGTGCTACATACATGTTGGATATGTGGTGTTGTGTACATATTGTATTGTGCAGATGTTGGATATGCGGTGTTGTGTGCATATCGTGTTGTGCGCATGTTGGATATGTAGTGTTGTGTACATATGGTGTTATGTACATGTTGTATATGTAGTTTTATGTACATATGGTGTTGTGTGGATGTTGTACATGTGGTGCTATGTACATATGATGTTGTGTTCATGACTATACATGCGGGGTTGTTTACATGTGGTGTTGTATACATGTGGTGCTATTTGAGGGTGGTGTTGTGTACATTTCATGCATGAGGTGTTGTGCACATGTGGTGTTGTGTACATGTCATGCATGTGGTGCTATGTACACCTTGTGTAGCTGGTGCAGTGTACATGTGGCAATGTGTAAACGTTGTACGGATGGTGAAGTGTACATGTGGTACAGTGTACATGTTGTGCATTTGGTGTTGAGTACAGGTTGTATTGTGTACATGTTGTTCATGCGGTATTGTATGCATGTCGTACATGTGGTGTTGTGTACATGTGGTACTACTTACAAGAATTGTGTAGTGGTGGCATCGTGACATGTGTAGTCGTTGTGTTTTACCATGTGTATGTATATGTATATGTATTATGTTGTACATCGGGTGTAGGTGTATGTGTTATGTCGTACACCGGATGTAGGTGTATGTGTTGTATTTCAGGTGTAGGTCTATTTATGGTGTGTTGTTGTACGTTGTGCATGGATGTATGTGTTGTGATGTACAATGTGTGTATGTGTACGTGATTAAGAGAAGAAAAGGCATAAGGTGATTTCCGGGTGTGGCAACCAATCCAGTGTGTGTACATAATGGAAAAAGTTAGAAGTAAGGATCGATTAAAGGATAAGTGTTAGTATTTTATGTTAGTCTTATTATGCATGTATCTATGATTCTTACTTATGATGATTACATGTGATTTATGATTATGGTTTATGATGATTGCATGTGATTCTTGATTTTTACCTGTCATGAATTTTTTTTGAGGTAACTAGATGTGATATGTTTATACATGATTATTTAATCAAACAACTAATTTGACTTGTTGTGACAGGAAGTGAAAAAAAATGAAGGTGTACCTTATTGACGAGCCACCGATGAGGTATGATTTGAGCTTATTTCAATTTATTTTGAATCTAATGGAAATTATGTGCCTGGTACAAGAAAGTATGCAATGCCCAGTTTGGGATGGTTGAAACCAACTGCAAGAATTAGCAGCAACAACAAAAAGGAATTGAAACAGGAAGTAGTATGCTGGTAAAACAATCGACGAGCAAGGCCATTGTGGGACACTGGTACCCAATAGTGTCCACTGATTTCCATGAGCATGCTATGACCAGTATGATGGTTTTGAGGAAGAGATATGGCTTGATTTTTGGACCTTCCGATGCGAGGAAGCATTTCCAAGGAAGGAGTCGCCCAAGGGACTGTGTAGCAGAAAAAGGGACGCCCGTAAAACTTGGAATGTGTGACTGCAAGGACGAGGGTGAACACATTTCCCAAGGGACTATGTAGCAGAGAAGGGATGTTTGGGGATGGATTTTTTTTTGTCATTATCATTTCCAGATGGAATTAGATGCACATTGGGAGTGTGCCCTAAAAAAATGAGACAATAACTTATTCACTGAGAGGAAAAGTGGAGCAGGATTGTAGTGATGGACATTCGACGTAACTTTGACTTTGGTGGTGGATTCTAGACTTCCTGGGAAGGAGGTGAATCTCGGTATTACTTTGAGGGTGGAGGTGTGAGCCTCTGGATTCTGTTGTCGCTAATACAAGGATCACATCCTCCTATTTTCTGGATGAGAAAATGTGCATATGTATGTATGTGTATATTATTTTAAATATTGTATTGATATGGATTTATAAAGATCCCTATATAATATGATTATTTGTTGGTTGATGAAAATGTGTATGTGTATATATTTTTCTATTGTAAATATCGTAATGAGTTGTTTTATAAAGCTCCATAGGAAATATTTTTTATTTTGAGTGGTTTGTTGGTTTATAAGTGGCATTGAACATGGAGGACGATTTTCCCCCAAGGGGGAGGGTTCCGTAACAACCCTAGTAAAAACTCCATGTAAAAAAAATATAAGAGTCAAGACCAAGGTCATGGGACACATATTCCAAGTTTAATGGTGGGAAAAACATCATAGTGGGTGTTCATTTGGTTTATTATGGCTAAAGGAAATTCACAAAGGCAATGGTAAAGCCTTTGGAAAGGAAAATTTGCATTTATTGGCATTCATTTATGAAAATAATGGAAAACAGGAGAAAATAAAGGTGAAATGCCACATGTTGCATGTGAGAAGGAAATGAAGGAAAATAATGGAAAATTAAGAAACTAGAGGCCTTGTTGATAAAAAGGCTTCTAAGGATTAGTTGGTAACCTTTTTTCACCTTTAGCTTGGAGCTCTCTCTATTCTCTCTCTCTCATACTCTTGGACACTTAGAGTTTTCTTGGAGCACTCTTGGAGAAGTGTGGTGTACCTGGAATTTGGAGAAATAAGGCAAAGGAAAAGTAGGAAATCACAAGAGCACATTGGGATCAGTAGTTACAGTGGGTTTTTCTTGCATTTATCGAGTTACATGTATGATTTCCTTGATAGTTTTGGGATGCACGACACTTGCACGTGGTTTCTTGGTTATGATCTATCATCGACATGGAGGATTTCTTGGATTGATAGTAATTTTTCCTATCCTTTCCATTTATAGGAAGCCACGATGTTGTGTGTTTCTTCCTTTTATTTTGGTTGGTTCTCATGTTCCTTTGGTTGTGGGTTGAGTTATTAGTTCTTGGAGCCTTGGTTGGAGAAATGCTTTGGAAGCCCTGTAACAACTTGGGTTGAGTTACTAGTCATAGCACCTTGGTTAGAAAATCACTCTAGAATCCCTGTAACAACTTGGGTTGAGTTAATAGTCTTGGAGCCTTGGTTGGAAAAACTGTCTGGAGCCCTTGGTCGATTGAGTTACTAGTCCTAGAGCCTTGGTTGGACAAATGCTCTAGAGCCCAGTGACAGTTGTGGGTTGAGTTAATAGTCATGGAGACTTGGTTTGACAAATTCTATGAAGCCCGATGACAGTTGTGGGTTGAGTTACTAGTCCTGGAACCTGGGCTGGAACAAATGCTCTTGAGCCCTGGAAAACATGGATGGAGACCGCTATGGTGATGGTTAGTTATTTTTAACCATGAGGTGGAACCACTAGTTGAGGGTTGAGGTGGTTTGACCTATAGAAGCCCTGGTTTGGTCGTGCTTGATGTGTTTCATGAGATACCACATTCATGCTTTGAATATGGCACGGGGGTGACTGGTTGAAAGAAATATTTGATTTATCCTAGTCTATGGTCGGGTGGTACGTGGAAGTCTCATACATGGTTGCATTTTTCATATGTTAATAATAGCTTCTTTCCTCTTGTATTGACGATAAAATATAATTTATTATATGTGGTTTTTATGGTTGCTATATATTTTCTATTTTTGTTGGTTATATACTGGTTATGAGCATGTTTTATGACCGTGATGATGTATGGTTGTCATCATGTTTTGATCTATAAATGGATGAAAAATGAATATATGACCTAAGAGATGATAAAATAGCTAATGTGATAAGGCATCAATGATTCTTAGTGATTCTCGGATAAGTATGAGACCGCTAATGCTCATATATATTTTTATTAAATATAGATTACATATTTGTGATATGTTCGACAAAATGATTTTCATGGGTGGGCTTGGTAAGGTCAAGTACTTGATTAATTTTTGTGTTATAGGATTTTTCTTGGTGTCATTCATTGTCTCAAAAAGTCTCATTAAGTTATGGGGAGCGGTTGGAGACTAGCCCTAAAAACGTTCCTTAAGTCTCACAGTCTCTAGCACAAAACTGACTCAAAAAGACTACAGTCTCTCCCTTGCAGGCATTGTGGGAGAGGCTATAGGGTTTCAGTCACATGCATGTCTTGTTATGGGAGCGACTGGGGTTTTTTCAGTGAAAAGGAAGTTTTACTCAGGGCTTGGGCACCTAGAGTGGTAGATTATCTCTTGACGGGGGTCTGTAAAATGTTGGTTCATCGGTTCCACTTCCTTAAGTGCACTTAGGGATTTGAATGATATCATAGTAACTCTTCAACACATGTTTATCCTCATTGGTTGGTTACTTGGGTAGATGTGGGAGGAGGGTATTACATTTCTCTTAATAATCAAAGCTTGTTGAGTCGACACACTTTCATGCGCATATCATAAATATTGTATTACTATTATTTAAATGTTTTCGGTGTATGTTTTGGTTATCTTGTACTAAAGAAATTGAGCTATTTTGGTGGCTTTGGTGCTTATCTTATTGAATGTGTGATGTATATGTTTTAGCGATCGTTCTTGTTAAGTGAACTATTTCACTGTTTTTTCAATGATTCCTTATATGTATATGCTCATGTGTATTATTAGATAAGTATTATTATTCTTCTATTCTTCTCTTAAAGGCTCACTTTTCTCCCCTTTCGTGAAGAACCTTGATACATTTTACAATTGAACATTTCAAAAGACATCTCACTTGTTCCCTCAAAATTACATGTTCATTTCTCTCTTGTGCTAACCATCGTAGCCAAGGAAAATCTTTAAGAATCATGGCAATCAACGCTTGATTCCAGAAGCACTCCTACACCAAACGAGAAACCTAATTGGGACTTTTCATCGGGAAAACCCACATACATGTTGGCGGGTTCCGACACGGTCAACACGACGTAGCAATTTTAAGCACTCTAAGGACTCCATTCTTAGATTTAAATTGTTGTATGTAACAACACATATTGAATGAATAAAAATATTTTAAATCCATTCTGAGTTCTCATGGGCAGGTCTAGAATTATTCTTTGTTTATGCTTTGTGATTTAGTTTTTGAATTAGTTTAACACAGTAGCCAAATTCAAATGGTTAGGGACATGCACTTTGTAACAATAATTTTCGTTCTCTAGTTTTTTATGAACTTTATTAGTGATTCTTATGTTAATTAAGAGTTAGTGGTTCCCTCAACCAACAAATAATGCCTATCAATATTCACTAGTTTCTAAGTTATTTGTTGTTCATGATTCTTATGCCACTTAAGAGTTCACAGTTCCCTAAGCAACAATTAACACTTATTAGCATTCATTAGCTATTACTTAATAAATATATTACTATAAATTAATCTTTTATATATAATTTTTATATTCATTACTAATGTTTATAAACTAATACAATTATAAAAACAAATACTAATCATGCATTAATTTATACACAACATGTCTCACCATAAAAATCTCTTGGCTTATTTTTTTCAGGTATTGAAATTTTTTATCTTAAACTTAAAAATATTAATAAAGTTCTCTATTTTTTTTCATTAATAAAAATATGCATTTCAATTTAAATACGATTTTTTTTGTAAATTTAGTTAGATTTATTTTTAATTATTCAAAAAAAAAAAATTGTACATTTTATAAGTGAAATAAATAATTAAATATTATGCCCAATCTAAAAAATAATTGAAATTTTATACATCATTATTATTATTATCAAAGTTTAAGGTCACAGCCAAGCCAGACACCAAATTGGTGTATAAGACCCCCTTGTTTATGGGACAAAAGACCCACCTCCACTCAACTATTTGACTACTATAATTACTTTTATATTTAATTATATTTATAAAAATTAAAATTAAAATTTTAAATATAATTGTTATTAATTAAAATTTTATAATATTATTATTAATTTTTAATGCTATAAAAATATTTGTATTGTGAATAATAATAAAAACACAATATTTTTTTATTTGATCAGCGGTTTTTTAATTTTTTAAAAATGAATGGTACACAGAATTAATTTTTCCATATTAATGAAGCATATAATATCCCACTCTCATAAAATCAAGTCTGGAAATTTATTACAAAATGAGTCCTATTATTCCTATGATTGGGGCCTTTTTGATCTTATTGTGATAAAATAAAATTAACACAGTACACATTTATCTTGATATCATTCTTATCATAAAAAGCCTTGATGGTCTTAACATGGAAAACAAAAATTAACAAAGTATACATTGGATGGATGGTCCACCTGTATAGTGTGAGATACTCATTCCTCATTTGCAACTTATAACATTCGGAAGAGAACACCTAAGTAGATCAACAGCCTTGATGGTCTTAACATGGAAAACAAAAATTAACAAAGTATACATTGGATGGATGGTCCACCTGTATAGTGTGAGATACTCATTCCTCATTTGCAACTTATAACATTCGGAAGAGAACACCTAAGTAGATCAACAGCCATGAAAAAATAAAAATACCAAATGATTGGGGCTTGTTGACCTTAATGTGTCAAAACAAAATTAACACAGTACACATTTATCTTGATATCATTCTTATCATAGAAAGCCTTCGATGGTCTTAATATGGAAAACAAAATTTAACCAATTATACATTTGATTGAATGTCCACCTGTATAGTGTTAGATACTCATTCCTCATTTGCAACTTATAACATTTGCAAGAGAACACCACTTTATCATCCTCTAAGTAGACCAACAACTCTGAAAAAATAAAAATACCAAATAGAAAAGCAAGAATAACAGTACCAAACTTGTTTATCCTATTCTTTTTCTAGATCATCATTTTCCCAAACATTTTCTATTCTTTTTCTACATCATCATCTTCCCAAACATTTTCTATAGTATCATTTTCCTAAATATTCTCAGCGTCCTCTCACAGGTTGCAGCTATTGAAGCTTGCGAATAATGATTGAATACTTGAGAGACCAGGAAATTGCCAATCAAACGAGTTTCAAAATGAGAATATTCTGCCAAATTTTAAAATAATTGAAATTTTAAACATAGTTAGTATTGGTTGAAGAAAATTTGAAAATCTCTCACAATCATGTCTTTCATAAAATTAGATACAATAATTGAAATTTTAAACATACCTACTAATGGTTGAAATTTTAATGAAAACTAATTCCATCCAGGGAAGAAAACGAAAATCTCTCACAATCCTGTCCTACATAAAAATAGAATTAAAAGCTAATTCCATCGAGAAACAAAAAAATTGAAAATCTCTCACAACCCCGTCCTTTATAAAATTAGATAATCCAATACACGTTGATGGATTCCTTTACTAACAGAGACTGGTTTGGTTCTAGTGTTGACAAATGGACATATCATAACGAAATGGTTACTAAATAGCATTTGGTTATTAAATGGGCATATCCTAACCAATTGGTTAAGAAATAAAATTTGGTTAAATGGGCATATCCTAACCAATTGGTTAAGAATAGCATTTTCTTAAAATATGGGGAGCACAGTGCGGGAATGACTTCTCTTGCCTAGTGAACTAGGAGGTATTTATAGCTGAAGGGCTTTGCAAGTATCTGCCTGCAATGCTTTTTACTATTGCCAGCATTGCTGGGGTCTCCTTGTTGCCAAAGTTCTGAGAATCCCTTCATCCCTTTTACTTGCTAATGTCATCCATGGCAAGCTGCAGAGGATTACTCGTTATTACATTATGTACTCTTGCAGCACTGCAAGTGCTTTTTACTGAACCTGCGTTCTGTATCAGCACCATATCTGAAAGCCATGTGGGACGTAGCAGTAATTGGGCAAGTAATTACACGGAATTGAAGAGCAGTTTATCTCGGAAACTGAAGAGGTTGCTTTCGAACTCTGGCAATGCCCGTGTGATCACAGTATCTCAGAACAATGGTCAAGGAGATTTCAGTACGGTGCAGGCCGCTATCAATGCAGTGCCAGCGAATAATAAGAACCCTGTTACCATTAATGTCAAACCTGGCATTTATAAGTAAGTAATCACTGAAACCAAAAGTAGAATAGATTAGTTGGAAGTGAGTTCCTTTCATCAGATAAATCTGGGTTAAACTGAAATTATTCTGAGAATGGAGTTTAGAGAGATAAACGAATTAAGATTTAGGTTTCTGATCAATATATTAAGCCTTATGTATTGAGTTAATGATTGGTGCACTATACATACTTTTTCATTTTGCTTTGAATATAATTTTATTCTCATTCAGTAGAGAGCAAGATGTAGCCCATGTATTGAGTCAATGATTGGTGTACTATGCATTCTTTTTCATTCTGTCTTGAATATAATTTTATTCTCATTCAGTTGTGGGCAAGATGTAAAGATAGTAAGTCAATCATCCAGAGAGCAAGATACAAAGATAGTAACCCAATCATTGGTGTAGTGCATAGTGTTAATATTCGGGGTATTTTTAATTTATGATTTAAAATGAAAAATTCTTATTTCCCATAACTATTTGTCTTAGAATGTTTTCTGAAATTAAAGGAGCAGACAGAATGGCTTTGTTGCTCATAATGCAATCATACAATTTCGAACAATATTGTGATTTTCTTTTATTTAAAATGTACTTTTAAATAGATAAATAGATTTTGCTGTCCAAAATATCTTCTACTCTCTAGATTTTTGTAGACTAAAAAAACTTAAATTTATAATTCTTAGAAATCTTAAAAATATCTATTGGATTTTGAAAAAATTTAGAGAAAAAAAAAGGCCTAAAAAATACTGATTAAAAAACTTGAATTTATAATTTTTAAAAAATTTAAAACTCTCTACTTAATTTTGAGAAAAAAAAATTAAAAAAAAAAAGAAAAGCCATTTTATCTTGGGAAATTCACTGTGATTGTTTTATTGCGCATTTTAAAAATATTTTATTTAATTTAAAGAATAATACTAAAATTGAAAAATTAAACAATTGATTCGGCTCTTCTCCATCCATCAGGTTGATCAGATAGGTTGATCAGGTTATGAAATATTATGAAATCTATAATCAAATTTAAATTCAACTTAATTAAAATAAAACCTATAAAATATTTTTAAAAAGGAAACTATTTATTTATTTATTTAGTTGATATACTATGCAGGGAGAAGGTGAATATTCCTGCAGAAAAGCCATTCATAACTCTGGTGGGCTCAGGGGCCAAAAACACCATTATCACTTGGAATGATCACGCCAAATCAAGCGGTGGAACATATTACTCGGCAACGGTGTCTGTGTATGCTTCAGATTTCGTAGCTAGAGATATCACAATCGAGGTAGAGTTTTTTAATTGCCCGGTAAAGTGATAAAGTAAATTATGTGGATTGTAGATTTGATGGTCAGGACACAGGATGAATATAAGAATGATGATCATATTTTTATGTAAATTTTTGAAAATGATTTAATGATATATGGGCTAGTACTTTATATATATATATTTTGATGATTAAGAAGGGGTAAAAAAGTTAAACTTTAAATTCCATATTATTCTTAAAATTAAGATAAATTGAGTTAAAAAAAATGGATCTATGCAGAATTCATATGGTCCTAGTGGTATGACTTCGGATGATCAAGCTGTGGCGTTGAGAATTTCGGCAGATCGTTGTGCGTTTTACAGTTGCAGAATTCTAGCATATCAAGACACCGTGTTAGACGAAAGTGGGAAGCATTACTTTCAAGACTGTTATATTGAAGGTGCTGTTGACTTCATATGTGGCAATGGAAAATCTCTTTATAAGGTAAATTAAAATATAAATAAAAAAATAATGTTTTGATTTTGTTTTGATTTGATATTTAAGATTTCTATAGTATTGAGTTTTATTTATGTTCAGAAGATTTACAATTGATGAATTTATGTTTATGTTTTTTTTAATACAAAATGGTTAATATATTTTTGCATAAAAATTTTCATAACAAAACAGACATTGCATGAAGATTTTTACTCAAGAATTAGTTTTTAACAATGATAATGAAAACTTTTGGTAAACTATAATAATTAATAATATGATCCTCATCTCAGTGTCAATATATATCTTAATCATCTAATATCAATATATTTTAATTGTTTTTCTGTTATAAGTTGATAAATAACAATACATCTTTCTGGTTTCTTGATTCCAGAACTGTGAACTACATGCCATCCCTGAACAAATGGGTGCATTTACAGCTCAGAAGAGATCCTCTCCATCAGAAGACTCAGGCTTCGTTTTTTTGCAATGCAAGTTAACAGGCAAGGGATTAATGTATCTGGGCAGGCCATGGGGACCTTACTCCACAGTCATTTTTGCTAATACTTACATGGATGACATTATCGCCCCAGAAGGATGGTTGGACTGGCCAGGCCAGGAAGGCAGAGAAAAGTAAATCGCTTTTTATTTATTTTATTTGTTTATTAATTATTATTTTTATGTTTAGTGTAGATTTTAGAATATTTCGAAATCATATTACACATATAGTTAAAATACTATATTTAAATTTATGTTATTGATTTTCTAATCATCATGAAAAATGAATATCATTTTATTCTTATTCAAATAAAAAAAAAAATCAATAATTAACTTACTATATAGTTTTGAATATTTAATATTTAACGGCTTTCTCTCTATATATACAGGACTGTGACTTACGAGGAATTCCAAAATTCTGGACCTGGAGGAGGAGAAAAAGGACGAGTTCCATGGTCTAATGAAATTAGTAGCCGTGACCAGATCGCACCTTATTTGAACCTTAATTACATTGATGGTACTAATTGGGTGAGGTAGAAATCCTGGTCTATTTGGCACAGAGGACCGATTTGCTTATAGCTATCATCCTGGATGATCCAGAAAAAGAATTCATGGTGAAAGGCATTCATGCAATCTCGTCGCTATTAGCAAATAGAAAGAGTGCGAGTGAGCCCCACTGTCTAAACAATTTAAATTTGTCGCACATTCATCGTGAATTGAATAACAAATTGACTTTGGTATTGCAACATTGTTTTGCCTTTCTTATACAATATATTTATCAGTGAACTCAATTAACCGCGCCATATTATTTTAATTATTTAATTTTATGGAAAAATGAGATTTTAATTTCTTTATTTTATAACAAAAACGAGAATTTTATTAAATATTTATTATTTTTATTATTTAATTTAATTAAATATGGTCTAATCCAAGTGTTTTGAAGAGATTTGATTCCATCACATCTCAAAAATACTACTTTATATCACAATTAATTTTATTGATAAATTAATTAATTTATCAAATCTTAATTATTTTATAGCTATATATTAAATAATTAACTATATTTCATAATTTTTTTTAATTCATAATTGATCTTTCACAATTTTAATTTAATTATCAATAATTATCAAGTATATGGTATAGATTTAATCTCTATGAAATATGGTAGAACATTCATAATAATATTCAAAGGGTTAAGATTTATCTCTAAATTAGTTCTACTTTCTTAATTAATTTATTTCAAATTAATTAAATAAAAAAAATGTCGTACCAACACATGTAATATTTCCTATGTGGTAATGATAAGCCATGATAATGTAAGTAGAAATATTTACAAGTTGAATCTTTATGGTTAGAAATGACTAAAAGGGAGTCACACAATTAGTTGTCCGCTGAGTAGCTGCTTGCTCCACGTAACTATTTAGGAAACAATTGTGCACGTAGATGCGCTCATAATTGCATGGTCAATGGCGTAGTTTTTGGTGAAACAAGTTCGCACCCTCCATGACTTGTTAGCAGACAATTTGGCGATGCACACAGAGCTAACCGAAAAAGCATGATACAATAGGTAGCATACTTTTGATGAACCTTGGACATTGCAGAACCTAACTCAGCTCTTAAAAATTAAAATATTAAAGTTGACTCAAGTAAATGAGTAAAAAAAATTTAATATTAAAGCTAGGAATATTGTTGACATAACTTATCTATTGTAGCAAGACAATTGGATTGATCATCACATGACATGACACCATAGATGTTTATCAAGGCACCAAGTAAAAAAAGGCACACACGGAGGGAGTAATTTAAGGATTCACACAATGGAGGGAATTAGAATACTGATTATTGTTGCAGAATTGAAATCCACTTACAAGAAAATAGTTCCTAGTTGATTGTAAGTGGCTTGTGATGATTTCTTGCTCTTATCCACCGGTGGGGATTATACTTACACTTTACTGAAAGTAAACTTATTCTATTGGCAGACACTAAACACACGTGCAAAAAGTAAATAACTGGGGACATGATCAAAACGTCCGTCCCACTATCACGAAGCATGCCCTTTTTAGAATCCCAAGCTTCTTTAAATCATCTACACAGAAAGGAACAAAAGGAAGTACAAATATTTGTTGCAAGTGGTTAAAGATGAAGTTTCAGTTTTAGCAATGGAGTAAGAAAACACTTTTTTTTTTAGAATATGAGTTAACCTCAACACTGTCTTGAAACCTGGCCTGCAATATTTGTCATCAGGACGTAAATATGTGGTACCTCACAAGTATTTACAAGCAAAGAAGACTCACATCCCATGCAAAAATTTTATGCATCTGTGTGAGTGATTAACCCCACTCTCAGAGTTGTATTGTTTCAGAATTAGCAGCGATGCGTGTAAAGGAGATATACCTTTTGAGTCATATTGCAAGTGCTGATCTAAAACAATAGATAATAAGCATGAAAAATAAGCTTTTCAGATTAGATATGAATATATTATTCATCGAACCATTAGTGTGCAAGTTGGGTTCTCCAAGCACCTCAGTACACTTCATTTAGTTTTGTTGTTGCAATAAGAATTAATGCTAGATCGACATATTCAAGCATCATGTTGCAAATTGCATTCAAATTACTATATATATGTATGTGGTGAGAGAGAAGCTGAAACAAATTGTTGAGCAATGCAAATGGTTGTTTTTATTGTTGATGAGATACAAAGACTTGTTAGCAAGATATATAATGAAAAACACATCTTAAGTATACATTCATACATCAATTGATCCAGTAAGAAGATCTATGCACTAAATGAGATTTGTAAAGAAACCTACTGCAATAATTCAGATATTCAAAACACCCTAATATATGCATGGTAGACATATACCATATATATACTATTTGAGAAATGTAAAGAAACCTACTACACTAATTCAGATATTTATAAAACCCTAATATATGCATGGAACACATATACCTCTAGTTGTAAGTAAGTGAAGTTGATAAATATCGTTTTGTTGTCTAAGGGATAATACAATATGATACAAACTCAGACCCGATTGACTTTATCTATGCAATTGTGCATACAAATACGTTGAAACAATATTACAACTATTCAGTTCGTTAATCTCTTAACATTAACAAGATGAGGGTTCCTAGACTTGCCGAAGAAGATGAGATGAGGTTTGTGCATGGAAGCCACCACCCTAGACAGTGGACTAATCAACATGAGGGCTAGTATTAAGTCCACAGATGCATGAAATCAGGTTTGACACCTCCAACAGGGTGGGTTTAGAGACTTGCATATAGGCTAGGATGAGTGGATCAAGAACTTTACAGTTTTATTGCATGAAGAAAAACTTGAAGGGTTAATAAAACTGGAGAGTTGAATCATATATCTTGTTGAACTAGAATGACATATCACTGCCTTGAACTGACGTGTGTTCAAAATCAAAATAAAAAATTAAGAAAAATTTTGGGTGGGCCCGTGGCCTTGCATGCAATGCATGTGACCCCACTTGGAGACCATTTCTTTACACTTTTATAAACTTTGACATCCTACCGAGCCCACGTCAAGACCATTGCTAAATTTTTATACATTTTCTAAACATTGTAATATGCTAACCTACTTTTCTGGCCTGCCATATTCTGTTAACCCTCTTATCATGTCTGCCATATTCTGTAAATTGTTTCTCAAAGGTGTTTCTCTATATTTTATGGGGTTTTAGTCCCTACCACAATAGTTAAGAATGAACCATTTACCATGCCCTTCGAATCATTTAAGCCCCGAATAGGTCGGACACACAGACACATAATATATTTAGTCTATTCATGAATGATATATGCATATATGAATCATATTTCCTTAATTTTATAGAGTCCCAAGTGATGTTACAAATCCGTTCATTCTCGGCTCTTAAATTCTCTAAGGGGGATGGCCCTCTCCTCTCTCAAATTCTGCTTTGAGGCCATACGATCCAACCACCCTCACTATAAGCATTTGAGAAACATAGTTCCGTCAATGTGAGATTTGGGCACTTTCGATTTGCCATATTCTGTTAATTGTCATTTTTCTATGACAAAGAGCTGCTCTCTTCAAGAATGGGGAGACTTAGAATCATATACAATTAAAGGTATGGCACTTCCACCACTGATCGGAACATTGCTCTCTTCAACAATGGGGAGAATTAGAACCATAAAAAATCAAGCGTATGGCACTGCCACCATTGCTCTCCAAAAATGGGGTGTCTTACAACCTGTGCTTTGAGATAAAATGCATTGTTGATCCCCTATGGTGTGCTCGAAGCAATATTTCTATTGTGGTCACCGCTGCCAATTTCCACATGCCCAATTACACCCACCCAATGAAAATGATGGATGAATGATGCAACCCTCCCTGAAAGCTCTTCGACATGGCGATGCCCACATTCAAACATATCGCAATGTGGTGGGATTCCAATACAAAAGGTATTAAGTTTCTCTGCTTTAAAATCACAAAAAAATTATACTTGTGGGTTTTGAAAGGTTATGTAGCTATAGTGTAACATTATGATGATTGTTTGCAGAGTGGCGTGTGTACTTACCTAAGTATGAAGCAGAAAATTTGTCATGGATCATGGCTCTGGACCATTGTTGGAATTTTCTGAGTAATTCTAACACACAGAAGAATAAAAAAATTCCTCTACTTGCAACACAGAGATAAAATAAAAATTAAATTGCAGACACGGAGAGATGAGGTATAACACTGTTATTTCATTAAAAACATAAACTCTGTTACAAAATGAAATTCTTCAGAACTTTTGTTGTTCTTGATTCACACAATAAACTTCTTCTGTCAGCTGCTACAACAACACAACGTTTCAACGACAAAACTTCTTTGTCTCTCTGTTTTCTCTGTTCTTCCTTCAGGCAATAAATTACAATACACAGCAACTCACAACGCTACTCACAACACACACACACACACACACACACACACAGATATATATATATATATATATATATATATATATATATATATATATTCCATATTTATAATATATATATCAAAACATATTTAACCAAAGTTAAAAATAATGTACCACGGTAAGAAAAATTAACTCAAAGTTAAAAATAAAATGTATGCGGCAACATAAAATTAAATCAAAAACATTCAACTTTGTCGTAAGGTTTAAAACCTTACTCCTTTCATGCTTTCTGGGGGCTTCTTGAAAAGCCTTCTCGTGAGTTCCCTTATCCCCCCTCGGAACTGCTTTGGTGGGTCCAAAGAGGTGGGTGAAGTCATTCATTTCGGGGGATCACCTTCCTCCTTCACTGCCCATCCTTGCTAGCGTCCGAAATGGTGCTTTAGTGGCTGTGCATTCAATGAAGTTGGTGGAGAATTAAAAATGGTGGGTGCTGTTGATAAGTTTCATGGTTGCATGAAGTTCTCAACTGGAGGTTTCCACCGCTGTTGCTGTCCTTTCCAATCCCATCAACTTTGAAGTCTATCGTCCTGCTGCTCTACATGGCAGCTGGAATTAAATTCCAACACTCCCCCTTAATTTCAACTGCTAGATTTTCTTGCATACCCAGACATTTCCTTAAATAATTAAAAATTTTCTGTGTTAATGGTTTTGTTAAGATATTAGCAAACTTCTTGTCTATCCTGCAGTGCTGCAAAACAATCTCACCATTATTAACGATCTCAGCGATAGCTTTATCCTTCTTTGATAAAGTTATCGCTGAGTTGTTATCACAGTAAATTGTTGTTCCTTTTTCCTATTCATGACATAAATCTCTGAGCATTCTTCTCATTCATACTGCTTGGCATGCTACTACTATCACTGCCACATATTCTGCCTCCGCTGTTGATAAAACCACAATTGGTTGTTTCTTGGAAGCCCATGAAACGGCTCCTGATCCCAAATGAAACACATATCCAGATGTGCTCTTCCTGTCATTTATACTTCCAGCCCAATCACTGTCAGTGTAACCAGTCAATTTAAAATTTTCAGATGGGGAGTATAAAACGCCATACCCCTTCGTTCCATTCACATACCTTAGAATCCTCTCGGCTGCTTGCCAATGAGTCTCTTTCGGCCTTTCCATAAATCTAGAGATTAAACTTACAGCGTGCATAATATCTGGCCTAGTTGCAGTCAAATACATGAGGCTGCCAACTATGCTCTTGTACAATGTTGGATCAAAATCCTTGCTGCTGTCTTCTTTGCTCAATTTTAACCCCATGACAATTGGAGTTACAGCTACCTTGTTGTTCTGCATGTTGAATCTTTTCAACACTGCTTCAACATATTTTTCTTGGGAAATAAAAATCCCATTTTCATTTTTCTCTACTTCAATTCCAAGAAAATATCTCAAAAAAACCAAATCAGTCATTTCAAATTCACTCTTCATGACTGCTTTAAAATCAACAATGAGAGAAACTTTCTTGTCGGTAAATATTAAATCATCTACATATAAAACAACAATAAGAATCTTACCATCATTTTCTTTTATGTACAGTGTGAGTTCTCCATCACATTTCTCAAATCCATTTTCAGTCAAGTAAACATCTATTATGTTGTACCATGCTCTCGGTGCTTGCTTCAACCCATGCAAAGCTTTCTTCAATTACATACTTTGTGCTCTTGGCCTTCAATCTCATAGCATGGAGGTTGTTCAACATATACCTCTTCTTTCAACACTCCATTCAGGAATGCAGATTTAACATCCATTTGATAAACCTTCCATTTTTGTTGTGTTGCTATGGACAACACTGTTCTCACTGTTTCCATCTTTGCAACTAGTGCAAAGGTTTCTTCATAATCTCTTCCTTGTTTCTTCTTGTAGCCTTTGACAACAAGTCTTGCTTTGTGCCTTTCAATCTTGCCTTTAGCATTGTTCTTGGTCTTATAAACCCATTTTACTCCAATGACCTCTTTACCTTTAGGGAGGTCCACTAACTTCCATGTATTACTCTTTTCTATTTCACCAATTTCTTCATCCATTGCTTCAATCCATTTTTCTTCCTTCACGACATCTTCAAAATGAATTGGGTCATCAACATGAAAATACAAAGAAAATAAAGAGTTCAAACCGGAATTATCATTTACCTCTCCTTGTTCATAAATATCGCTCAGATTTCTAAACCTCGGTCTTCTTGGTGTACTTGGAGTTCCACTTGAACTTGAGGGAGTTTCTGTTCCCTGTGGTGTGCTTGGAGAAGCAATTCATTGATTTCTCAAGGCTAATCCATTTCCAGCTTATGGTGTGGATTGTGTGCTTGCGGTGGTGGAGGAACCACCAAGGAAGGATTATTTGTTGTTGTTACTTCCTCTTCTTCTTCGTGAGACACTCATGTCTTCACATTCACCATTTTCTCTAAGCTTCCATCCAAAGCTTCTTCTTCAATAAACTACACATCTCTGCTTATTATTGTTTTCTTGGTGGATGGATTATAGAGTTTGTATGTCTTGGACTCATCACTGTATCCAAAAAAGATACATTTCTCCCCCTTGTTGTCTAGTTTCTTCCTTGATCTGGGACATGTGCATAAGCCACACATCCAAATACTTTCATGTGGGTGACAAACTGATTTATGCCGCTCCACGCTTCTTCCGGAACTTTGTTCATTACTAATTTGGTTGGGCATCTATTCAAGATATATGCTGCAAAATTGATAGCTTCAGCCCAATACTCATTTGGCAAATGTTTTTCCTTTAACATACTTTTGACCATGTCCATGATGGTCCTATTCTTCCTTTCAGCAACACCATTTTTCCGAGGTGTGTACCTTGTGGTAAACTTCTTATGTATTCCATTCTCCCTACAGAAACGTAGGAACTCTTTGGAGATGTATTCTCCACCTCTATCATTCCTTAGCACTTTGATGTAGTGCCCACTATGCTTCTCAACATAAGCTTTGAAGTGGCAGAACTGTTCAAACACTTCACTCTTCTGTTTCAAGAAATACACCCATGTATTTCTGGTGTAATCATCTATGAATGTCAAAACATATTTGTTGCAAGCTACAGATGGAATTTTCATTAGTCCACACAAATGAGAATGGAAAATTTCTAAGGGTGTCTTTGCCCTTATACTCTTCCCTGCTAGAAAGATTTCTCTGTGTTGTTTTCCCAAGATGCAGCCTTCACAAAGACTGTCCATTTTTTCAATCAATGGTAATCCTTTTACCATTCCCTTTCTATGCAACAAGTTCAGGCCTCCAACATTGAGATGTCCAAATCTCAAGTGTCATAACCAGTTTTCATCTTTCACTTCCTCTTGAAATACCTCTTGTGTTACAGCTTCTACATTTTTTGTTTCCTTCAAGTCTGCTATGAGCTTGAGAGGAAACATCCTATTGCTTGTCATTTTCACCTCTGCAATGACTTTCTTACTTGGAGGTATGTCCATTATTTTGCACACATCATCTTTAAAAAACACATTGTAGTGCTTGTCAATGAGTTGTCCAATGCTCAAAGATTACATTTCAAGCCAGGTACATAATATACATCTAGCACGAACTGTTGTTCTCCATTTATTGACAGAATACTGACTTTGCATTTTCCCTTGACAGAGATCTTACTATCAGTTCCTGTTGTTACTTCAGATTTAACATTTTCATCCAGATTGGAAAAAATTGTTATGTTTCCAGTCATGTGGTTGCTACAACCCGAGTCTAAGAACCATACATCATCTTGTCTCTTTTGTGCTACATTACATGTTAACATCACATTACTCTAGTTCTTATTTTCTTTTGTAAAATTAGCATTCTTCCTATTATTCATGTCATTTTTATTTTTTCTACATTCATTGGCATAGTTCCCATATTTCTTGCAATAATGACAATGGACTTGGAATTTATCATACCTTCGTCCATGCGCTTAATGTTGGCTTGAGCCTTCATTCTGAATCTGATTGCTACCCCTTCAACTCGAACTTGCAGGGTTGTTTCTTCCTTTATTTTGGCTTCTGCCTCTTCCTCAGTTGTTTGCTCTGCATTGACCTTTGCCTCGGCCGAAAGACATTTGAGTCTTGAAAGCTTGTTCCAATGAGTAATTTGTTCCTCTGTTCAGTCTATGTTCATGAGACATCAGGGATGCACTCAGCTCATCCACTGTAAATATTGAGAGATCCTTTGTCTCTTCTATTGCCACTACTATGGCATCAAATCTTGAGCATAGACTTCTCAAGATTTCCTCCACTATTCTCCTTTCTTCAAGTGTCTCTCCATGATACCTTATCTGGGTAACCAACCCAATAACATGAGTGAAGAATTAGTCTATTGTATTAAACTCATTCATACAGAGAGTTTCAAAGTCTCTCCTCAGCATTTGCAACTTTGTTGTCTTCACCTTCTCCATGCCTTGATAGGCTGTTTTGAGAATATCTCATGCCTCTTTAGACTTTCTTGTTGTTGAAATCCTTGGGAAAATACTCTCATGCACTGATTGAAAGAGATAGAATAGGGCTACGGAGTCATTCTTCCTATTGTCTTTTAAAAAATCTCTTTCTATTGCTGTCAAAGAAGCCAGCGTTGTTGCGTTTTCTGGTTCTGGGTAGCCATTCTCAACTAGCTCCCATATGTTTTGTGAAGAAAATAGGGCTCTCATCTTGATTGCCCAATATTCAAGGTTCTTCCTGTTAAACTGTGCAAGTTGGGGATTCGTCAGAATGGTGTCTGCTGCTACCATCGTGACTGTGCAAACCAAACAATTTTCTTGACTGTGTAAAAAAACAAACAGAATCTTTCTCTGCTGGAGAAATCCGCTTCAATAAAATTCTTACATCTTCTCCAGTGAAGAGAGATATCTGCTTCGTTCACTGAGTGCCTAGACTAGCTCTGATACCATGTTGGAATTTTTTGAGTAATTCTAACACACAAAGGAATAAAACAATTCCTCTACTTGCAACACAGAGATAAAATAAAAATTAAATTGCAGACACAGAGAGATGAGGTATAACACTGCTATTTCATTAAAAACATAAACTCTGTTACAAAATTAAATTCTTCAGAAATTCTGTTGTTTTGGATTCACACAATAAAACTGCTTCTGTCAGCTGCTACAACAACATAGCATTTCAGCAAGAAAACTTCTCTGTCTCTTTGATTTCTATGTTTCTACCTTTGGACAAGAAATTACAATACACAGCAACTCACAACGTTGCTCACGGTATATATATATATATATATATATATATATATATATACATATTCCATATTTATAATATATACATAAAAACATATTTAATCAAAGTTAAAAACAATGTACCATGGTAAAAACAATTAACTCAAAGTTAAAAATAAAACATATGCGGCAACATAAAAGTAAATAAAAAACATTTAATTTTGTCCTAAGGTTTAAAACCTTATTCCTTTCTTGCTTTCGAGGGGCTTCTTGAAAAGCCTTCTCATGAGTTCCCTTATCCCCCTGGAGCTGCTTTGGTGGGTCCAGAGAGGTGGGTGACATCATTCATTTCGAGGGATCACCTTCTTCCTTCGCTGCCCATCCTTGCTACCCTCTGAAATGGTGCTTTGTTGGTTGTGCATTCAATGTGGTTGGAGGAGAATTAAAAATGGTGGGTGTTGTTGATAAGTTTCATGGTTGTGTGAAGTTCTGAACTGGGGGTTTCCACCGCCGTTGTTATCCTTTCCAATCCCATCAGCTTTGAAGTCCGTCGTCCTGCTGCTTTGCATGGAAGTTGGAATTAAATTCCAACAACCATGGCCCTAGACGTCTTCATCCCTATAATGTTTGTAGTTTAATGCGAGATGCTCCAACCAAAGATCAACAATGAAAATTGAGAAAATCTTGGATGCAGATCAAAGCTCAGATGCAGACTGACCAAAGCTCAAATGTAGATGCCAGGTAGCTAATCCGACTAGCGCCAATGCTACTTGGAGTTGAAGTTGGTATGTTAAGCTAAAGAGTTGAGAGTTTAATCTGGGTTTATATGCCATACACATCCAACATTCAGGTCAAGCCTTAGTACCCCAAGCTTCTGCATACACACCATACACATCGCATCTGCTAGGATGGGATATGCCACTGCAAGGCATGGGAAGGAAGGGGAAGGAAGAGGCCACCCGACACATCCAACGCCACTACAAGGCATGGGAAGGAAGGGGAAGGAAGAGGCCACCTGACACAGCCATTTATGGTCATAACGTGTTCTTGTTTTATTTTGGAATGTAAGGGAAGGAAGAGGCCACTCGACAGAGCCAGTTATGGTCATAACGTGTTCTTTTTTTCTTTAAAAATTTCTTTGGCATGGGACACTAGCAAAATAATGACACCACTCGCAAGTTTATGACACTTGTTACATTTAGACAAAATTGGTAGTAGGCATACATGTACAAAAACAGAAGAAGAAGTAGAAAAACTATGGAATTTTTTTTGGAATAACGCTAGTTTGGTTAAAGATAAATGCACTGACTAATACTAAATAGAATTTAATACTTGCAAAATAATGCTAGCATTAGTTTGTAGTTTCCAAATATGAATGAAACATATATCATATTGTACATGGTTATCGCCATCACGACCTCGCGAAGAGGCTAATAAGATGACTAATTATTCTATTGGTATTTAGAAATTAATATGTAAATTTCATAGGGTGAAATATCCTGGGTAGATTGCAAGGACTAAAAAAATTTAGATTACTTGCACATGAACTAATGTTGAAAAATAATTTCCGATTACTATACTCCCATGCCAAACGATAAATATTAATAAGAATAATGAAAATTTCACTCCAAGATTTAGATAACCTCCCATATCTTTAGATTTCCATAAATATTTCACACCAATTTGAATGTTGATTTCCAATAATATTTAATATCAATCTCAATGTCATTTAAAGTAAAAATTTAGGGAGAGTTTTAACATTATTACTTTAGGGAGGGTTTTAAGATTATTCAAGGCATTATGAAATCAAATGGATTTTTCATATAACATTTCTCTTATTCATAGAAATCATATTATTTTATTTATATCTCTAAGTTAAGGTTGTAAGTTAATAAGGAGGTTAAGATATGCCTCCAAAATTATTTTATTTATATCTCTAAGTTAAGGTTGTAAGTTAATAGGGAGGTTAAGATATGCCTCCAAAATTCGTTAGGAAAGAATTTATAAATGCGTATGATTTTCCCCTACTTTTTATTTACATAATTTCATTTGTGCCTTTTAATTAAAGCTTCGTGAATATTTACGTTAATATATTTCACAGATGTAATAAAGGGCTCCTCGTAGTTTTATTACTAAAACTTTCAACCACGCTCTTTTAAAATTTTCACTTATGATTATTTTTATAAAAATGATTTTCTTGCCATTTTAAAAAATACTAAGAAATTTGAAAAGTGTACTCATTCATGCATTTTGAGAGTTTCATTGAAAAGATAGGATAGAGTTCCTTAATGTTATTATTTTTTATGGGGAGATTTAATTCATTTTTTAATCTTTTAACCCTTACTTCTAACTACACAACTTACTTTTAGATACTTTTTATGTGGGTCAATATTTAGAGCTAAGATTGAGGATTTGTTATCTTATTTTTAGTTTTAGCAATTTAAAATATGAAAACTAACAATTTGGTTAAATAATGGAATTTATTTATTATAATATTGCTAATTACATTATTGTCAAATAACCAACCTACCACAATGATAGCTTTAATTGCCAAATTCTAAATTTACATCAAATTTGACTACCCAAATGTACTATAGTGATAGCTTTAATTGGAAGAAATAATTCATCTTTTTTCTTTTGGCTAATACAAACTAAAGAAAAGTATTTCACAATATTCAATGAAAGATCTAATGCACTCTATGGGAATATCGGGATTTTGACACTATTAATGTTAAATGATCCAAAAATAAATATTATTATAGGTTATAAAGTTTGAATAAAATAATTATTAATTTAAGATATTAAATTAATAATTATTATTCTAGAATATTTAATAAATATTTGAGATATTTAGAAATAGAATTTTGTTATTAAAAATAGGACTCTAGAATAGAGTCGTTTCCTAGGCTCTAAGTTAGGAGTAAAGTTAGTAGAATAGTTAGAAGGTCATTTAATGTAAGTGGACACTTGTTATTTAATAAGTGATCCATAATTAGTGGAAGTTAGGACATTGAGCTTATAAATAGCTCATTGCAAGAGTGCTTTTTTTGTTCAGGTGTAAACTCTTGCATAATTCCAATGTAATTGTTTTTTCTGATTAATAAAATTACGTGTCTGAGGACACTTCAGCCATTATTGTAGTATCAGAGCTATGGTAATGTTGCAGTGGATATGAGGAGGAGGATTCCAGCTCTACCAGTTCTTGGAAAATTCAACTCCATTGAATTAATCAGCAAATGAATGGTATGGAATTTGTCAAGTTTTTTGTTTAAAAAAACAGAAAATTTCATTATTGATTTTAGATTAGTAAATTTTAAAATCATTTTTTGCAAAATATTTTCTGCAAAATCTGTGTGACGGTTTCTACCGAATTCAACAATCCAACCATAAAACTCCTTGGGCCATTACCCTTGAGAGTTATGAAAATTTTGTTTCATATATTTAGTTAGACTTGCAACATGCCTATTAACACCTGTCGCACAAATCGTGCTATTTTGTAATTTGAAGCAATGGTTTCCTGGGGCTTGGAACTCTCCTCGATGTATAGTTTCTCCATTTTGTCGAGCATTGGACTATTAATTTGATGAACTGAGAAATGGAAGGAATAAATGCGATAAATAGGAGCACCGATTGAAGAGTGCCTCAGAGAAGAAAAGGTCACACCAGTGCTTAAGAGCTCTACAACACTATAACAAGAAAAAAATAATTTTTAGGATCTGTATTTTTTTTTTAAATTGACCCTTTTTCGATGTGCTCGAGTATGAGACGCACCAGGCACTTGTATCAATGGCGCACCACACTTATTTATGGTGTGTTGGATTACTAAGATTCACCAGGCCCATTTGTACATAGTGCACAGTTCTTCCTTTCAATAAAAACCATATGTCGGTGCGTCGATGTACCTAAATTGCACTCAACGATCGTTGTTAATAAATAACACTGAAATGCTAAAAACACACCACGGTGGTGATATACGACCAAGATCGGGTGTGTTATATAAAAGGCACCATATATTTTCATTAAATAAACACCCTATGTCAGGGCGTCGTATCACCATAAATGCATTGGGGTGTCGTCGTTAGAGTATATCACCACAATGGTTATATAGTGAGTGTCTCGGTGTGCCATATGATAGTATGCACTGGTGCACTTAATATAAAATGCACCAGTGCGCTATATGTATGAAGTGCACCGTTGTTTTCATAGTACTTAAAAATAAATCTACAACACTTCCTTAGCCTCTACCATGCATTGGTGTGTCACATATATATCAAGCGCATCAGTGCGTGTTATCATTATAAGCGCACTGCAAAAAAGCATCTGCAAAAACATTCACCCACCAACCTCCTCTAGTGACCTCCACTACAAATGGATCTCTGTGTTATTTTTATAAGGGTTTCCTCAAAAAAAATCTACTAGAGGGTCTTTTCCTTGTAGTCTTAGCACCCGAGGGAGGTTTTTAAAGTGTTGGTTCATCAGTTCCAATTTCTTAACTACAATTAGGGTGTTGAAACAGATCACAGTAATTCTTCGTTACTTATAGAGTGGTAGCAGAACATAGTTCAATACTTGGACTCAATGGGTGGAATTTTTTTTCATGCATGCATATAAGTTGTATATGTTCTTGTTATTTTTTAATGGTGGTAGTCATTGTTAAAGTTGTGTTTCCATGTAGGCATTGATGATGTTGTTTTTCCAATGCGTTAGTCATGAATGCATGTCAGTTGTATATGCATTTGTTATTCATGTCAGTGTTTATATGTTGTTATGAATTAATTGTCATGGTTATGTTTATGTGTGTATATTAGGTCAAAAATGCATTGTGAGGTCATTTTTTATAGTTTGTGTCATCATGATGCTATTACTATTTTATGATGCTAATGTGTTGGCTGAGATAAAACAAGAGACGCACATCATCAAAGTGAAGTTGCAGCACTAGATTTCAGGGTAAGAGAAGATTGTATTATAGTTTTATATAGTGAGTACGCAGGCTTGGTAGTTAATGGAGTGTTATTATATGCATTAGTGTTACTTATATGCTTGTCATTCTATTGTTATTGCAGTTAAATGTATGCTACATACTAGTTGATTAGTGTAGTCATATGCACATGTGTCAAATAGTCATGAATGATAATAACCTATTTTTATATGCATTGCTGTTGTTTTTTTATGTTATTGAACTTGATGTTTATGTTAAATGTTATTTAACTTGTTGATTTTTATATGATAGTTAACTTGAGCATTATGTTATATGTTTTTGATGAGTATGTTATAAGTCAACTTGTTGTTGCTACATGTTAGTTAAATTGATGATTAGGGTTATTGCATTAAGATATTTATGTTATATGTATTGTGTTGATCCGAATTGGTCCATGTATATAATTATAGTTACAATATTCATGTATGAGCCAACATATTTTTGATATTGTGTTGTGCTAATCTAGACTGACTATGCATATGTGATTGTTATGGATAAATGTCAATTGTCTATGAGCTTATGATGTGAACATCTTAGATGGTTAATATTATGGATATGATTACCTTATTTATGTTTGATCTGATGTGTTGTGAAGTTATATTGTGCTAATATAGATTGATTTTGTAGACAAGATAGCCTCCACTGAGATACATTAAGGTATGTGTTTTCTTATGTCATCTACTTGGTGTTTGAATGTTTGATTATGTTGTCTATTTGGTGTTTGAGTGCTTGTGTCTATTATGTCGTCTACATGCCGTTTGAATGTTTGATTAATTCCACGATATGAGTATCTGTCTATACGATTACATGAAGTATTGATCTTGTTTTAACATGGTTTTAATAACACACTATGTTTGAGATAGATGATGTGTACATGAGTATAAGTAGGTGATAGTTTTAGTATTATGATTTTAACTATTATTTGATTATGAAATGGTTGTTAGTCTTGGTAGAGGTTGATTTTCGTTAATAGAGATGATTTCTTGATAATTGGAACATGTGATTGACATGTGTGACTAGTTGTAGGGAAACATGCTTGGAATTAGTATGACAAGGTAATAGTTGATTTGTTTATATAGCTAGCAACTAGCTGATGTCACATTACATAGTAAGACTCAATTGCAACAAGGAAAAGGTAAAAGAAAGGGCCTAGGTGAAAATTCCTTTTCTATGTTTGGAAACTGCAATTCCAAACAAATGAGTGATTTGCTTACAAGAACTCTTCTTAACCTTGATTTTATTTGAGATTATGTGGGTATGTGTTATATTAATGGACATGTATTTGATCGGTATAACAACTAGCTTCCAGTTATGGTTGGATTCACCAAGGAAATTGGAGTCCCCGAATAGATGGCATGAACGTGTTTAGTTATAAGGAAACATGCTTGGCACATCAAGGTAAGGTAACCAGTATATTTTTATATTTATTTAGACACTGGAAATTATGGATTTACGAGAGTATGATTCAGGGGATTGCATGACAAAGATAATTCCATGAAAATATCAAGAAGGATCAAGTTGATCTTTCCTTTGGGAGAAATGGGAACCATAGGGATGTATCCATGGCGTTTGTTACTAGTTTTGTGCCTTTGATATTTTTGATTTGGTTGCGCTCAGTGAATTTTTTTATGTATGGTGCAAGGCCCTACCACTTTGTTTTTGGTTTCTTATTGTTATTGGTTTTTAGGGTTTTATCCTTGTTTGTTTCTTCTTCTTTCCTTTTATTTTTTGAGAATTGGGAATTCGTTGGGAAGGAGGAAAGTTAATGGAGCTTGGGGAGAGTTAAATGAAACCCAAGAGGCGATGCAAGAATCACATGAAGCACAATGCATGAGTAAGGACAGTTGAAGGTAAGAGTATGATAGTGAATTGGATTGGTTGGGTCCACTGGTGTAAATGGGTAGTGGCACTTCAATCATGAGAAAGGAAATCATGAAATCAAAGTAAAGGGATTTGTGGCATTATATGCCTTGGCTAAGTTGGGAACTATGGTTTTCAATGTTGTGCATGTTGTGCACAGATAAAGGAATTTATCTTAACCTTGACCTTAAGATATTTGGTAAGTGTGTTGTGACTATGATTATGTTTATGTTTATGTATGCATGCATGCATTTATGCATGCATGTATGTATGTATGTATGTATGTATGTATCCAGTTGTATGATACAGTTGTCAAGGATCATGATTATTTTATAATGATTTTATATGTATATATGTATGTATGTATGCCGTTGTATGGCAAGGTCGTCAGTGATCATTATTTTGGAGGAGTGATTTCTTATGAAAGCGAATCGCATGAAGAGGTTCTTGTTGGGTGTGTAGTCTGATTATCTTCTTTATTTAGATATATCATTGCATTGGACCCTAGTTCCTAATGGGACAACAACACTGCCCGTCGTTTACTCATCATCGCCTCCCTAATGGGGGTTTGGGGGCAACACCCTCGAAGCTAAGAATAGATGTAAAATTTCCTTGTAAAGTATTGTAATTTCATAGTCAATATGGGTTGTTGATTAGGCAGATGATCTGATGGTAGAAGTTATGCTTAATTTAGGTTTTTTTTCCCTAGAAGGAAGCCCATCAGTTTATATGAGGAAATTATATTATGGATGTGTATTACATGTGTGATCTGAGCAGGAAAGAGAGAGGGGGACTATGTGAGAGAGCAGAGGAAATTACAACAAATTTGTTGTAGGTTGTATCTCTTCATTTTCCTGGATAATATAAAAGGAAGGATTGGTTGTTTCTCCATGGACGTAGCCCAAATTGGGTGAACCATGTATATATATGCATCTCTTATTTTATATGTTTTATATGTTTGCGTTTCAGCATATTTTTTATGTGTTCCATTGACCTGTAATATATAATTTTCTAACAACTCTTGCCTTATGAGGAATCAAGTGGGAAGAATAACCCTCACAAATCTACAAGGTTGTATCATGTGGGTATGAACTTATATTATGTGATTATAATTTGTATATGTTTGTGTTATGGCAAGTAATGATGAGTGATACATCAGTGAAATGAAAGAAGTGTGATCTATGGTAGGCTGAAGCATGCATGAATAGTTGAGAGACACTAGAAGAAATATTTCATGGTAGAGTTAGTGTGTGGTCTCTAGGTGTGTAGTGAAATTTTTGTATATATGTTGTAAATGTTTCACATGTGATGTTGAGTGCATACAATGTTGTGTATATATATGTTCTTGTGTCTATATTGCATATGTAGTGGTGGGTATAGATGGTGCTATGTACATGTTGGATATGTGGTGTTGTGTACATATTGTATTGTGCAGATGTTGGATATGCAGTGTTGTGTGCATGTTGGATATGTAGTGTTCTGTACATATAGTGTTATGTACATGTTGTATATGTCGTTTTATGTACATATGGTGTTGTGTGGATGTTGTACTTGTGGTGTTATGTACATATGGTGTTGTGTTCATGACTATATATATGGGGTTGTTTTCATGTGGTGTTGTATACATGTGGTGCTATTTGAGGATGGTTTTGTGTACATGTCATGCATGTGGTGCTATGTACACATTGTGTAGGTGGTGCAGTGTACATGTGGAAATGTGTAAATGTTGTGCGGATGGTGAAGTGTACATGTGGTACAGTGTACATGTTGTGCATTTGCTATTGTGTACAAGTTGTATTGTGCAAATGTTGTTCATGAGGTACTAGTGGTCATGTGGTATTGTATGCATGTCGTACACGTTGTGTTGTGTACATGTGGTACTACTTACAAGAATTGTGTAGTGGTGGCATCGTGACATGTGTATTCGTTGCGTTTTACAATTTGTATGTATATGTATATGTATTATGTTGTACACCAGGTGTAGGTGTATGTGTTGTGTCGTACACCGAATGTAGGTGTATGTGTTGTATTTATGGTGTGTTTTTTTATGTCGTGCATGGATGTATGTGTTGTGATGTACAATGTGTGTATGTGTATGTGATTAAGAGAAGAAAAGGCATAAGGTGCTTTCCGGGTGTGGCAACCAATCCAGTGTGTGTACATAATGGAAAAAGTTAGAAGTAAGGATCGATTAAAGGATAAGTATCAATATTTTATGTTAGTCTTATTATGCATGTATCTATGATTCTTACATATGATGATTACAAGTGATTTATGATTATGGTTTATGATGATCGCATGTGATTCTTGATTTTTACCTATCATGGATTTGTTTTGAGCTAACCAGATGTGATATGTTTATACATGATGATTTAATCAAACAACTAATTTGACTTGTTTTGACAGGAAGTGAAAAAAAAAGTAGGTGTACATTATTGACAAGCCACCGATGAGGTATGATTTGAGTTTATTTCAATTTATTTTGAATCTAATATAAATTATGTGCTTGGTAAAAGAAAGTATGCAATGCCCAGTCTGGGATGGTTGAAACCAATTGCAAGAATTAGCAGCAACAACAAAAAGGAATTGAAACAGGAAGTAGTATGTTGGTAAAACACTCGAGGAGAAAGGCCATTGTGGGGCACCGGTACCCAATAGTGTCCACTAATTTCCATGAGCATGCTATGACCAGTATGATGGTTTTGAGGTAGGGATATGACTTTATTTTTGGACCTTCTGACGCGAGGAAGCATTTCCAAGGAAGGATTCTCCTGAGGGAATGTGTAGCAGAGAAAGGGATGCCCGCAAAACTTGGAATGTGTGACTGCAAGGACAAGGGTGAATGCATTTCCCAAGGGACTATGTAGCACAGAAGGGATGTTTGGGGATGGATTTTTTTTGGTCATTATCATTTCCAGATGGAATCAGATGCACATTGGGAGTGTGCCCTAGAAAAATGAAATGATAACTTATTCACTGAGAGGAAAAGTGGAGTAAGATTGTAGTGATGGACATTGGAAATAACATTGAATTTCGCAATGGATTCCAGACTTCCTGGGAAGGAGGTGAATCTTGGTATTACTTTGATGGTGGAGGTGTGAGCCTTTGGATTCCCTTGTCGTTGATACAAGGATCACATCCTTCTATTTGTTGGATGAGAAAATGTGCATATGTATATATGTGTATATTATTTTGAATATTGTATTGATATGGATTTATCAAGATCCCTATATAATATGATTATTTGTTGATTGATGAAAATGTGTATGTGTATATATGTTTCTATTGTAAATATCGTAATGAGTTGTTTTATAAAGCTCCAGTATACGGTATAATTGTCTTCTTTTCAGCAGTGGTCATTGTAAATACTACAACAAGATGTGTTATAAAGCTCCATAGGAAATATTTTTTATTTTGAGTGGTTTGTTGGTTTATAAGTGGAATTGAACATGGAGGATGATGTTCCCCCTAAGTGGGAGGGTTCTAAAACAACCCTAGTAAAAATTCCATGTAAAAAAAAATATAAGAGTCAAGACCAAGGTCATGGGACACATATTCCAAGTTTAATGGTGGGAAAAACATCATAATGGTTCTTCATTTGGTTTATTATGGCTAAAGGAAATTCGCAAAGGCAATGGTAAAGCCTTTTGAAAGGAAAATTTTCATTTATTTATGAAAATGATGGAAAATAGGAGAAAATAAAGGTGAAATACCACATGTTGCATGTGAGAAGGAAATGAAGGAAAATAATGGAAAATTAAGAAACTAGAGGTCTCATTGATAAAGAGGCTTTTAAGGATTAGTTGGTAACATTTTCTCACCTTTAGCTTGGACCTCTCTCTATTCTCTCTCTCTTATACTCTTGGAGAAGTGTGGTGTACCTATAATTTAGAGAAATAAGGCAAAGGAAAAGTAGGAAAGCACAAGAGCACATTAGGATCAGTAGTTACAGTGGGTTTTTCTTGCATTTATCGAGTTACATGTATGATTTCCTTGATAGTTTTGGGATGCACGACACTTGCAAGTGGTTTCTTGGTTATGATCTATCATCGACATGGAAGATTTCTTGGATTGATAGTAATTTTTCCTATCCTTTCCATTTACAGGATAGCCACGATGTTGTGTGTTTCTTCCTTTTATTTTGGTTGGTTCTCATGTTCCTTTGGTTGTGGGTTGAGTTATTAGTTCTTAGAGCCTTGGTTGGAGAAATTCTCTGGAAGCCCTGTAACAACTTGGGTTGAGTTACTAGTCATAGCACCTTGGTTGGAAAAACACTCTAGAATCCCTGTAACAACTTGGGTTGAGTTACTAGTCTTGGAGCCTTTGTTGGAAAAAAATTCTGGAGCCCTTGGTCGATTGAGTTACTAGTCCTAGAGCCTTGGTTGGACAAACACTCTAGAGCCCAGTGGCAATTGTGGGTTGAGTTAATAGTCATGGATACTTGGTTGGAAAAATTCTCTGAAGCCCAACGACAGTTGTGGGTTGAGTTACTAGTCTTGGAATCTGGGTTGGAGCAAATGCTCTTGAGCCCTGGAAAACTTGGATGGAGACAGCTATGGTGATGGTTAGTTATTTTTTACCATGAGGTGGAATCACTAGTTGAGGGTTGAGGTGGTTTGACCTCTCGAAGCCCTAGTTTGGTTGTGCTTAATGTGTTTTATGAGCTACCACATTCATGCTTTGAATATGGCATGGGGGGGACTGGCTGAAAGAAAGATTTGGTTTAGCCTAGCCTATGGTTGAGTGGTACGTGGAAGTCTCATACATGGCTGCATTTTTCATATGTTAATAATAGCTTCTTTCCTCTTGTATTGAAGAGTAGATATACTTTATTATATGTGGTTTTTATGGTTGTTGTATCCTTGCTATTTTTGTTGGTTATATACTGGTTATGAGCATGTTTTATGACCGTGATGATGTATGGCTTTCATCATGTTTTGATCTGTAAATGGATGAAAAATGAATATATGACCTAATAGATGGTAACATAGCTAATGTGATAAGGCATCAATGATTCTTAGTGATTCTCGGATAATTACGAGACCCCTGATGCTCATATATATTTTTATTAAATATAGATTACATATTTGTGATATGTTCGATGAAATGGTTTTCATGGGTTGGCTAGGTCAGGTCAAGTACTTGGTTAAGTTTTGTGTTAGAGGATTTTTCTTGGTGTCATTCATTGTCTCAAAAAGTCTCATCAAGTTATGGGGAGCGGTTGGAGACTAGGCCTAAAAAAGTTCCTTAAGTCTCACAGTCTCTGCACAAAACTGACTCAAAAAGACTACAGTCTCTCCCTTCCAGGCATTGTGGGAGAGACTATAGGGTTTCAGTCACATGCATGTCTTGTTATGGGAGCGACTAGGGGTTTTTTCAGTGAAAAGGAAGTTTTACTCAAGGCTTGGGCACCTAGAGTGGTAGATTAGCTCTTGATGGGGGTCTGTAAATTGATGGTTCATCAGTTCCAATTCCTTAAGTGCACTTAGGGATTTGAATGATATCATAGTAACTCTTCATCACATGTTTATCCTGGTTGGTCAGTTACTTGGGTAGATGTGGGAGGAGGGTGTTACATTTATCTTAATAATCAAAGCTCGTTGAGTCAACACACTTTCACGCACGTATCATAAATATTGTATTACTATTATTTAAATGTTTTGGGTGTATGTTTTGGTTATCTTGTACTAAAGAAATTGAGTTATTTTGGTAGCTTTGGTGCTTATCTTATTGAATGTGTGATGTATATGTTTTAACGATCATTGTTGTTAAGTGAAATATTTCGTTGTTTTTTCAATGATTCCTTATAGGTATATTCTCGTGTGTATTATTAGATAAGTATTATTATTCTTCTCCTAGAGGCTCACATTTCTCCCCTTTCATGAAGAACCTTGATACATTTTACAATTGAACATTTCAAAAGACATACTCACTTGTTCCCTCAAAATTACGTGTTCATTTCTCTCTTGGGCTAACCATCGTAGCCAAGGAAAATCTTTAAGCATCATGGCAATAAATGCTTGATTCCAGAAGCACTCCTATACCAAACGACGAGAAACCTAATTGGGACTTTTCATTGGGAAAAACCACATGCATGTTGGTGGGTTCCAGCACAGTCAACACAACGTAGAAATTTCAAGCACTCTAATGACTCCACTCTTAGATTTAAATTCTTGTATGTAACAACACATTCTGAATGAATAAAAATATTTGAAATCCACTCTGAGTTCTCATGGGTAGGTCTAGAATTATTCTTTGTTTATGCTCTGTGATTTAGTTTTTAAATTAGTTTAATACAGTAGTGGTTGGGGACGTACACTTTGTAAAAATAATTTTGGTTCTCTAGTTTTTTATGAAAGCTACAGAACCGAGACAACTTTATTAGTGATTCTTATGTTAATTAAGAGTTAGTCGTTCCCTCAACCAACAACTAATGCCTATCAATATTCACTAGTTTCAAAGTTATTTGTTCTTCATGATTCTCATGCCACTTAAGATTTCATAGTTCCCTAAGAAAAAATTAACACTTATTAGCATTCATTAGCTATTACTTAATATTTATATTACTATAAATGTATCTTTTATATATAATCTTTATATGCATTACTAATTTTTATAAACTAATACAATTATAAAAAAATTACTAATCATGCACTAATTTATACACAACATGTCTCACTATAAAAATCTCTTGGCTTATTTTTTTCAGGTATTGAAAGTTTGTATCTTAAACTTCAAAATATTAATAAAGTTCTGTATTTTTTCCATTAATAAAAATATGCATTTCAATTTAAATATAATTTTTTTTGTAAATTTGGTTAGATTTATTTTTTAATAATAAAAAAAAAATGTACATTTTATAAGTTAAATAAATAATTAAATATTATGCCTAATATAAAAAATAATTGAAATTTTATACATTATTATTATTATTATCAAAGTTTAAGGTCACGGCCAAGCGACACCAAATTGGTGTATGAGACCCCCTTGTTTGTGGGACAAAGGACGCACCTCCACCCAACTATTTGACTAGTATAATTACTTTTATATTTAATTATATTTATAAAAATAAGAATTTAAATTTTAAATGTAATTGTTATTACTTAAAATTTTAAATATTAATATTATTATTATTTTTTTGGTCAATTTAGTAGTGCCTTGCTATTTTCTATTTATCGTTTGAAAGCAGGTTACAAAGATATTAACATTTGTGGCCTCAACCTGCCCGTAGGAAACCAGGTTTGTTGGCCACCTTAAAGCGTTGAAAGCCATCCAAAACTGAAAAAGTTTCATTCTACTGTTTTTTGCATGTGCAATCTGTCTATTTAGTCTATTATCAAAGTAAATGTTAGGACCTATAGTCCTTTGCAAAAAAAAAAAGAAATCATATTGTAAAAAAAACTAAGCTCCTATCCATCGGAAGATTCAATCGGGACAAGATCCTTTGCAGTGGATCCTAGCATATCAGCTTGTTGCAGTTGTTGGATCTACTTCTCCATTCTTCCAACACGATCATCAATTCTACCATTACGATCAGTGGCTTTGTACTGGGTGACCTTTATGTGTTGCAGCTGAATGCCAATGTCCTACAATAATTCTAGAATTTTTGGTTCTGGCGTCTCTCTTGAAGGTTGAATACTCTAAATTTCCTTCGCTAACAAGCATTTTACAATCCAATAAATGTGGACTATTTGATTAAACAGTGAAAGTCGACCTCGGGTATTGCCAGGATCGGTAACAAAGTCCAAAATTTCTACTTCTGCCTTATTTTCTTCTTCATTTGTCTGAATTTCTCTTTTCCCTCCATGGATTTCCTGTCTGACCTGTGAAGAATTTCCAAGTGAATAGATATAAGAGAGGTTCATTAAAACCTCCTGCTTTGTCTTCCTCCCTCTTTTCCTGTTTTTCTCTTCAAGATGGAACATCTTCTATTTCCCTTTGTCTAAAGTGCGGGCCAGAGTTTTTCTAGTTTGCCTCTTAACCATTGTGAGCCGACTTATAGTAAAAGCATGCTTTGGAATAAGAAGAAGCAAGTAAGAAAAGGATATAACAAATAAACTTTGCTTCTTGTTGCCCAGAACAACAATTGGACAATTCTGATGCTCCTCAGTAGAAATAAGACCCATGTTATTCTCTCTGTTAGTATCATGGCTACTCCAGTGAACCCAGAAATGACATTGGTTCGAGTTATAAAAGGAGAGACTACAGCCAACTATGACAAGATAGAGCCAAGATTGAAAGCTGTGCTACAGATAAGCCAACAGTTGATGACGGGAAAACATATAAAACAGAGTATAGTATACAGAGACCCATAACCCACGATTTTTAATCATAATGCTACGCTTATACCTGACACTAAGCAAAACCCGCATGCATTTCCCTCTACTAAAACTAATAGCAAGGAAGGGGCAATACAACCAGTATTCTTTTACAATTCTAGACTTAAACTTAGAATTTTTCCTACAGTAAAGGAAATCAATTGATGAAACATAGCAACAGAGGAATGAATTCTGACTATTAACCTGTAGACAACAACAAAATTTCATGCCCCCACTAATTAGACAGCTATAACCCACAAGCCAAATAATGGTTTTATTAATTAGACAGAGACGACGCTTATTCATAGGCATGTGCCTGTTAGAGTGACTAAGGCAGGGGTCTCGAAAGCACAGCTCGACCGACTGTAATTGAATCAACAGAGACCAAGCAATTCAACAGCTGATAAAACTTACATAACTTTTCATGACTAGATACATTTCCAAGCTTTTGGTAATGAACATGGAGTTAAGAAGAAAAGTTACATACCCTAGCAAAGCTATGAACCTGGTGCTGATTGTTTCCACTTCCGTCACCCGCTTCTGGCCAATTTCTATGACAGAGAAATTGTGTATGATGTATCCTTTCTTACCACTCTTAATCCTTACTGCAAGACTAATTGTTCCCCCTCACAGCTCTGACACCACATGTTGTCCTTCTAACTCCACCATCATACGCTTATCTTTCACATGCCTCCATGATTTGGATCTGGACGGCTTAGACATAATTCATTTATGATGCATGCTCGATAATTGCCACTTGGCCTGTTAAAGCATCGGCGGTCTCATTCAATGAACACCCCGATCGGGGGTTGGCAGTGTCATGTGACCCTCCACCCTAATCAGGGTTCTGCACTTTCACTGAGATCTTTTCGTATAATAAGCTGAAGGGAATGTAATTCAATGTTCCAGATTATATCTATTGGCCTGGCATCCAAGTTCATATCAGAACTTTTACAGCCTCAATTTGCCAAATAATCTGCCGCCTCATTGCCTTTTCGTCGAATGTGTCTTGGTATCAAATACTGAATTTCTCTAATTAGCATGCTTATTTCGTGAATGAGATTTGCCATTCTCCAACTTTTACTTATTTTCTCCCAAGTTGAGCCTTATTGCAATTTGCATAGAATAGCTGTAACCATTGCAAAGTCTCCTTCTACAATGAGTCGTTGATAAATTTCTCTTATGGATATCAGTAACCCTTGTTTTACCGCCATTAATTCTGCTTCATTATTGGTTGCAAAGCCCAAATCTGATGCATAAACTCGTCAAGCTTCCCCTAGAGAGTTTTGAAAGATCCCTCCAGTTCCTGCTTGACCCGGATTACCTTTTGAAGCGCCATTGTAATTGAGTTTAATAAATCCATTCTGATGATCCTTCCACTTATCTTCTATATTCTTGGGCGGAGGTTTATGTTTCCAAAGATTTTTGTATAACATTTGAGGCTTTAAATTTAAATTGACAAGCATTTGAGCTTCAAGACCTTCCACCTGCCAATCTTCCTCTGTCCAGCTTTCCACTAGAATAGTTGCTCGTATATTTTCTATTAATTTCTGCCATATTTGATTCATGGTTTGTTCTTCACCTCTGAAAATCTTATGGTTCCTTTCTTTCCATATGCTCCAGAGAAGAATTTTTAATACTATAAAAATATTTGTATTATGAATAATAATAAAAGCATCATATTTTTTTATTTGATTATCTGTTTTTTATTTTTATTTTAAATCAGTGGTACAAAGAATTAATTTTTCCATATTAATGGAGCATATAATATCCCTCTCATAAAACAAGTCTGGAAATTTATTATAAAATGAGTCCTATTATTTCTATGATTGGGGCCTTGCTGATGTTAATATGATAAAATAAAATTAACACAGTACAGATTTATCTTGATATCATCATTCTTATCATAAAAAGCCTTGATGGTCTTAACATGGAAAACAAAAATTAACAAAGCATACATTTGATAGATGGTCCACCTGTATAGTGTGAGATACCCATTCCTCATTGGCAACTTATAACATTCGCAAGGGAACACCACTTTGTCTCTAAGTAGACCAACAGCCACGAAAAAAGAAAGTACCAAATGATTGGGGTTTGATTGGGGCTTGTTGATCTTAATGTGTCAAAACAACATTAACACAGTACACATTTATCTTGGTATCATTCTTATCATAAAAAGCCTGCGATGGTCTTAATATAGAAAACAAAATTTAACCAATTATACATTTGATTGAAGGTCCACCTGTTTAGTGTTAGATACTCATTCTTGATTGGCAACTTATAACATTTGCAAGAAAACACCACTTTATCATCGTCTAAGTAGACCAACAACTATGAAAAAATAAAAATACCAAATAGAAAAGCAAGAATAATAGTACCAAACTTGTTTATACTTTCTTATCCTATTCTTTTTCTACATCATCATTTTCCCAAACATTTTCTATTCTTTTTCTACATCATCATCTTCCCAAACATTTTCGATAGTATCATTTTCCTAAATATTCTTAGCGTCCTCTCCCATGAGTTATAGGTTGCAGCTATTGAAGCTTGCGAATAATGATTGAATACTTGAGAGACGAGGAAATTGCCAATCAAACGAGTTTCAAAATGAGAATATTCTGCCAAATTTTAAAATAATTGAAATTTCAAATATAGTTAGTATTGGTTGAAGAAAATTTGAAAATCTCTCAGAATCATGTCTTTCATAAAATTAGATACAATAATTGAAATTTTAAACATACCTACTAATATTTGAAATTTTAATGAAAACTAATTCCATCCAGGGAAGAAAATCACAATCCTGTCCTACATAAAAATAGAATTAAAAGCTAATTTCATCCAGAAACAAAAAAATTGAAAATCTCTCACAATCCTGTCCTTTATAAAATTAGATAATCCAATTCACGTTGATGGATTACTTTACTAACAGAGACTGGTTTGGTTTTAGTGTTGAAAAATGGACAATATATCATAACGAATTGCTTACTAAATAGCATTTGGTTATTAAATGGGCATATCCTAACCAATTGGTTACTAAATAAAATTTGGTTAAATGGGCATATCCTAACCGATTGGTTAAGAATAGCATTTTGTTAAAATATGGGGAGCACAGTGCGGGAATGACTTCTCTTGCCTAGTGAACTAGGAGGTATTTATAGCTGAAGGGCTTTACAAGTATTGGCCTGCAATGCTTTTTACCATTGCCAGCATTGCTGGGGTCTCCTTGTTGCCAAAGTTCTGAGAAACCCTTCATCCCTTTTACTTGCTAATGTCATCCATGGCAAGCTGCAGAGGATTACTCGTTATTACATTATGTACTCTTGCAGCACTGCAAGTGCTTTTTACTGAACCTGCGTTCTGTATCAGCACCATATCTGAAAGCCATGTGGGACGTAGCAGTAATTGGGCAAGCAATTACACGGAATTGAAGAGCAGTTTATCTCGGAAACTGAAGAGGTTTCTTGCGAACTCTGGCAATGCCCGTGTGATCACAGTATCTCAGAACAATGGTCAAGGAGATTTCACTACCGTGCAGGCCGCTGTCAATGCAGTGCCAGCGAATAATAAGAACCCTGTTACCATTAATGTCAAACCGGGTATTTATAAGTAAGCAATCACTGAAACCAAAAGTAGAATAGATTAGTTGGAAGTGAGTTCCTTTCATCAGATAAGGTTAAACTGAAATTATTCTTAGAATGGAGTTTATAGAGAAATAAACGAATGAAGATTTGGGTATCTGCGTCAATATATTAAGTTCCATGTATTAAGTCAATGATTGGTGCACTATGCATTCTTTTTCATTTTGCGTTGAATATAATTTTATTTTTATTCAGTAGTGGGCAAGATGTAAAGACAGTAAGTCAATTATCCAGTGAGCATGATATAAAGATAGTAACCCAATCATTGGTGTAATGAATAGTGTTAATATTA
Source organism: Pinus albicaulis (assembly GCA_034641835.2). Lineage (NCBI taxonomy): Eukaryota > Viridiplantae > Streptophyta > Pinopsida > Pinales > Pinaceae > Pinus > Pinus albicaulis. Next base: position 119,445,618 of record CM076578.1, read on the forward strand.
GGGGTATTTTTAATTTATGATTTAAAATGAAAAATTCTTCTTTCCAATAACTATTTATTTTAGAATGTTTTCTGAAATTAATGGAGTAGAGAGTATGGCTTTGTTGCCCATAATGCAATCATATAATTTGGAATAATATTGTGATTTTTTTAGAAATCTTAAAAATATCTATTGGATTTTGAAAAATTTTAGAGAAAAAAAAAAGCCTAAAAATACTAATTAAAAAACTTAAATTTATAATTTTTAAAAAATTTAAAAATCTCTACTTAATTTTGAAAAAAAAGATTAAACAAAAAAGAAAAGCCATTTTATCCTGAGGAATTCACTGTGATTTTGGAATTTATTGTAAATTTTGGAAATATTTAATCTAATTTGAAGAATAGTACTAAAATTTAAAATTTAAACAATTGATTTGGCTCTTCTCCATACATCAGGTTGATCAGGTTATGAAATATTATGAAATCTATAATCAAATTTAAATTCAACTTAATTAAAATAAAACATATAAAATATTTTAAAAAGGAAACTATTTATTTATTTTTTTGATATACTATGCAGGGAGAAGGTGAATATTCCTGCAGAAAAGCCATTCATAACTCTGGTGGGCTCAGGGGCCAAAAACACCATTATCACTTGGAATGATCACGCCAAATCAAGTGGTGGAACATATTACTCGGCAACGGTGTCTGTGTATGCTTCAGATTTCGTAGCTAGAGATATCACAATCGAGGTAGAGTTTTTTAATTGCCCGGTAAAGTGATAAAGTAAATTATGTGGATTGTAGATTTGATGGTCAGGACACAGGATGAATATAAGAATGATGATCATATTTTTATGTAAATTTTTGAAAATGATTTAATGATATATGGGCTAGTACTTTATATATATATATTTTGATGATTAAGAAGGGGTAAAAAAGTTAAACTTTAAATTCCATATTATTCTTAAAATTAAGATAAATTGAGTTAAAAAAAATGGATCTATGCAGAATTCATATGGTCCTAGTGGTATGACTTCGGATGATCAAGCTGTGGCGTTGAGAATTTCGGCAGATCGTTGTGCGTTTTACAGTTGCAGAATTCTAGCATATCAAGACACCGTGTTAGACGAAAGTGGGAAGCATTACTTTCAAGACTGTTATATTGAAGGTGCTGTTGACTTCATATGTGGCAATGGAAAATCTCTTTATAAGGTAAATTAAAATATAAATAAAAAAATAATGTTTTGATTTGATATTTAAGATTTTTATGGTATTGAGTTTTATTTATGTTCAGAAGATTCACACTTTGATGAATTTCTGTTTATGTTTAGGAGTTTAAAGCTAAATTCATCTTTAACACAAAATGGCTAATATATTTTTACATGAAGATTTTTATAATTAAGATTTTTATAATAAAATAGATTTTACATGAAGATTTTCACCATCACAAATTGGTTTTCAACAATGATAATGAAAACTTTTGATAAACGATAATAATTAATAATACAGAGTTTACCAGAAATTTTTATCATCATCGCCTAGAGTGTCAATATATATCTTAATCATCTAATATCAAAAAATTGTTTTTCTGTTATAAGTTGATAAAAAACAATAAAAATTATCATGATATAAAACAGCTTTTTTTTCTTTCTGAAAAAATAAGTTGATAAATAACAATACATCTTTCTGGTTTCTTGATTCCAGAACTGTGAACTACATGCCATCCCTGAACAAATGGGTGCATTTACAGCTCAGAAGAGATCCTCTCCATCAGAAGACTCAGGCTTCGTTTTTTTGCAATGCAAGTTAACAGGCAAGGGATTAATGTATCTGGGCAGGCCATGGGGACCTTACTCCACAGTCATTTTTGCTAATACTTACATGGATGACATTATCGCCCCAGAAGGATGGTTGGACTGGCCAGGCCAGGAAGGCAGAGAAAAGTAAATTGCTTTTTATTTATTTTATTTGTTTATTAATTATTATTTTTATGTTTAGTGTAGATTTTAGAATATTTCGAAATCATATTACACATATAGTTAAAATACTATATTTAAATTTATGTTATTGATTTTCTAATCCTCATGAAAAATGAATATCATTTTATTCTTATTCAAATAAAAAAAAAAATCAATAATTAACTTACTATATAGTTTTGAATATTTAATATTTAACGGCTTTCTCTATGTATATACAGGACTGTGACTTACGAGGAATTCCAAAATTCTGGACCTGGAGGAGGAGAAAAAGGACGAGTTCCATGGTCTAATGAAATTAGTAGCCGTGACCAGATCGCACCGTATTTGAACCTTAATTACATTGATGGTACTAATTGGGTTAGGTAGAAATCCTGGTCTATTTGGCAGAGGACCGATTTGCTTATAGCTATCATTCTGGATGATCCAGAAAAAGAATTCATGGTGAAAGGCATTCATGCACTATCGTCGCTATTAGCAAATAGAAAGAGTGCGAGTGAGCCTCACCGACTAAACAATTTAAATTTGTCGCACGTTCATCGTGAATTTAATAACAAATTGACTTTGGTATTGCAACATTGTTTTGCCTTTCTTATACAATATATTTATCAGTGAACTCAATTAACCACGCCATATTATTTTAATTATTTAATTTTATGGAAAAATGAGATTTTAATTTCTTAATTTTATAACAAAAACGAGAATTTTTTTAAATATTATTTATTATTTTTATTATTTAATTTAATTAAATATGGTCTAATCCAAATGTTTAGAGAAGATTTGATTCCATGACCTTCCAAAAATACTATCTTATGCCCCAATTAATTTTATTATAAAATTAATTAATTTATCAAATCTTAATTATTCTATAGTTGTATATTAAATTATTAATTATGTTTTATAATTTTTTTATAATTCATAATAGATCTTCCACAATTTTAATTTAATTATCAATAATTATCAAGTGGATGGTATAGATTTAATCTTTATGAAATATAGTAGAACAGTCATAATAATATTCAAAGGGTTAAGATTTATCTCCAAGTTAGTTCTACTTTCTTAATTAATTTATTTCAAATTAATTAAATTAAAAAGTGTCGTACCAACATAAGCCATGATAATGTAAGTAGAAATATTTACAAGTTAACAATTTCCATAGTAAATTGGGATGAATCTTTATGATTAGAATATTTTTACATATTTTTTAAAATGTATATATATATATATATATATGTTTAATTAATATATTATTTCTTTTTATAATTAATAATAATAATAATTTTAAATATTGTTATAATTTGGTTAACTTTTGTGAATTTTTCAATTTTTATATTGTAAAATATATAATGAGGTAAGTGTTTTTATGTTTATTAGGGATTGATATATGTATTTGCCAATCATTTAATTCACCATTTGACTGCACTAGCCATATTTTCTTCTTATCTTTTAAATAGATAAAATCAATACTTTATTTCTAATGAGTAGAAATAACTTAAAACATTGAATAAAATTTATTTTAATTTTAAAATAATCTAATATTAAATTTTATAACTATTTATAATTAATATAAAATTTTGTTTCAAAACAAAGTATTTTTATACTTTATTTTCATAGTTAGTTAAACGGGTTTTTCAAAATCACTTAACCAGTGGCCTTACCAGTGGCACCTAATTTTGGGAGAGGAAAGGGCAAAGACATCGAGGGTTAGAAACGAACTAAAGACCAAATTTCATGTTTTCGACGCAACCAAATCTTTCTTGGACGAGGGAGGAAAGAGACCGACTTTCCACATTTCAATACAGGGAGAGGGTTGACACGGAAGCTTTTAGCCTTTTCAAGCTCATTTTTAGCCTTAGGGTCTCTCACCCCTTCCAATAAATGAAATGACTAAAAAGGGGGTCACACAATTAGTTGTCCGCTGAGTAGCTGCTTGCTCCACGTAACTATTTAGGAAACAATTGTGCAGTAGTGCACGTAGATGTGCTCACAATTGCATGGCCAATGGCATAGTTTTTGGTGAAACAAATTCGCACCCTCCATGACTTGTTAGCAGACAATTTGGCGATGCACTCAGAGCTAACCGAAAAAGCATGATACAATAGGTAGCATACTTTTGATGAAACTTGGACATTGCAGAACCTAACTCAGCTCTTAAAAATTAAAATATTAAAGCTGACTTAATTAAATGAGTAAAAAAAATAAAAATATTAAAGTTAGGAATATTGTTGACAAAACTTATCTACTGTAGCAAGACAATTTGATTGATCAGCACATGACATGACACCATAGATGTTTATCAAGGCACCAAGTAAAAAAAGGCACACACGGAGGGAGTAATTTAAGGATTCACACAATGGAGGGAATTAGAAGACTAATTATTGTTGCAGAATTGAAATCCACTTGCAAAAAAATAGTTCCTAGTTGATTATAAGTGGCTTGTGATGCCTTCTTGCTCTTATCCACCGGTGGGGATTATAATTACACTTCACTGAAAGTAAACTTATTCTATTTGCAGACACTAAACACACGTGCAGAAAGTAAATAACTGGGGACATGATCAAGACGTCCGTCCAACTATCACGAAGCATGCCCTTTTTAGAATCCCAATCTTCTTTAAATCATCTACACAGAGAGGAACAAAAGGAAGTACAAATATTTGTTGCAAGTGGTTAAAGATGAAATTTCACTTTTAGCAATGGAGTAAGAAAGCACTTCTTTTTTAGAATATGAATTAACCTCAACACTGTCTTGAAACCTGGCCTGCAATATTTGTCACCTGGCCTGCAATATTTGTCATCAGGACGTAAATATGTGGTACCTCACAAGTATTTACAAGCAAAGAAGACTCACATCCCATGCGAAAATTTTATGCATCTGTGACAGTGATTAACCCCACTCTCAGAGTTGTATTGTTTCAGGCTTTTATACCTGGGTTTTATTTCAGAATTAGCAGCTATATGTGTAAAGAAGATATACCTTTTGAGTCATATTGCAAGTGCTGATCTAAGACAATAGATAATAAGCATGAAAAAAAAGCCTTTCAGATTAGATATGAATAGATTATTCATCGAACAATGAGTGAGCAAGTTGGGTTCTCCAAGCACCTCAGTACACTTCATTTAGTTCTGTTGTTGCAATAAGAATTAATTCTAGATCGACATATTCAAGCATTATATTGCAAATTGCATTCAAATGACTGTATATATGTATGTGGTGAGCAAAAAGCTGAAACAAATTGCTAAGCAATGCAGATTACCGTTTTTATTGTTGATGAGATACAAAGACCTTGTTAGCAAGATATATAATGAAAAACACATCTTAAGTATACATTCATACATCAGTTGATCCAGTAAGCACATCTATGCACTAAATGGGAATTGTAAGGAAACCTATTGCACTAATTCAAATATTCAGAAAACCCTAATATATGCAGGGCAGACATATACCATATGTAGACTATTTGAGAAATGTAAAGAAACCTGCTACACTAATTCAGATATTTAGAAAACCCTAATATATGCATGGCACACATATACCTCTAGTTGTAAGTAAGTGAAGTTGATAAATATCTTTTTGGTATCTAAGGGGATAATACAATATGATACAAACTCGGACTCGATTGACTTTATCTATGCAATTGTGCATACAAATACATGTTGAGACAATATTACAACTATTCAGTTCTTTAATCTATTAACATTACCAAGATGAGGGTTCCTAGACTTGCCCAAGAAGATGAGATGAGGTTTGTGCATGGAAGCCACCACCCTAGACACCTTCATTTCAGTATTTGCATGACTTTTAGTATATTTCAGTTCTCTTGCATGAGGATAAGTTCGATATATCGGTGGAATAATCAACATGAGGGCTAGTATTAAGTCCGCAGATGCATGAAATCAGGTTTGACACCTCCAATAGGGTAGGTTTAGAGACTTGCACATAGGCTAGGATGAGTGGATGAGAAACTTTATAGTTTTATTGCATGAAGAAAAACCTGAAGGGTTAATAAAACTGGAGAGTTGAATCATATAACTTGTTGAACTAGAATGACATATCCCTATAGTATTGCCTTGAACTGACGTGTGTTCAAAATAAAAATAAAATTAAGAGAAATTTTGGGTGGGCCCGTGGCCTTGCATGTAATGGATGTACCTCCACGTCTTGCATGCAATGCATGTGACCCTACTTGGAGACCATTTCTTTACACTTTTATAAACGTTGACATCCTAGCGAGTCCACATCAAGACCATTGCTAGATTTCTATACATTTTCTAAACATTGTAATATGCTAACCTACTTTTCTGGCCTGCCATATTTTGTTAACCCTCTTATCATGTGTGCCATATTCTATAAATTGTTTCTCAAAGGTGTTTCTATCTTTTATGGGGTTTCAGTCCCTACCAGAATAGTTAAGAATGAACCATTTACCACGCCCTTCGAATCCTTTAAGCCCCGAATAGGTGGGACACACAGACACATAATATATTTAGTCTAAATTTCATGAATGATATATGCATATATGAATCATATTTCCTTAATTTTATAGAGTCCCAAGTGCTGTTACGAATCTGTTCAATCTCAGCTCTTAAATTCTCAAAGGGGGATGTCCCTCTCCTCTCTCAAATTATGCTTTGAGCTGATACGACTCTGAGAAACATAGTTCCATAAATGTGAGATTTGGGCACTTTCGATTTGCCATATTCTGTTAATTGTCATTTTTCTATGACAAAGAGATGCTCTCTTCAAGAATGGGGAGACTTAGAATCATAGACAGTTAAGGGTATGGCACCGCCACCGCTGATCTGAACATTGCTCTCTCCAACAATGGGGTGTCTTACAACATGTGATGTGAGATAAAATGCATTGTTGATCCCCTATGGTGTGTTCGAGGCAATATTTCTATTGTGGTCACCGCTGCTAATTTCCACCTGCCCAATTACACCCACCCAATGAAAATGATGGATAAACAATGCAACCCTCCCTGAAAGCTCTTTGACATGGAGAAGCCCACATTCAAACATATCGCAATGTGGTGGGATTCCAATACAGAAGGTATTAAGTTTCTCTGCTTTAAAATCACAAAAAATTATACTTGTGTGTTTTGAAAGGTTATGTAGCTATAGTGTAACATTATGATGATTGTTTGCAGAGTGGCGTGTGTAGTTACCTAAGTATGAAGCGGAAACTTTGTCATGGGTCATGGCTCTGGCCATGGCTCTAGACGTCGTCTTCCCTGTAATGTTTGCAGTTTTATGTGAGACGCACTGACCAAAAATTAGCAATGCAAACTTAGAAAATCTCGGATGCAGATCAAGGCACAGATGCAGACTGACCAAATCTCAGACGCTGGGTAGCTAATCCCACTGGCACCAGCACTACTTGGAGTTGAAGTTGGGATGTCAAGATAAAGAATTTAGAGTTGAATCTGGGTTTATATGCCATACACATCCAATATTCAGGTCAAGCCTTAGTAACCCAAGCTTCTTGCATACACACCATACACACCGCATCTACTAGGATGGGATACACCACTACAAGGCATGGGAAGGAAGAGGCCACCCGACACATCCAGGGCCACTGCAAGGCATGGGAAGGAAGGGGAAGGAAGAGGCCACCTGACACATCCAGTTATGGTCATAACGTGTTCTTGTTTTATTTTGGAAAGTAAGGGAAGGAAGAGGCCACTCGACAAAACTAGTTATGGTCATAACTTGTTCTTGTTTTCTTCTGGAATGAGGCACTAGAAATTTCTCTGGCATGGGACACTAGAAAAATAATGACACCACTCGCAAGTTTATGACACTTGTTACATTTAGACAAAATTGGTAGTGTTGAAATGTTACTTTCAACTACTCAGCCCACAAGCAGCCGCTTTCTAAATTGGTCTCTGAAATTTTACTGACAGTAGCCGCTTTTCCTTTTTACTTCTCTAGGTTGTTGTACTCAGCCGATTACTATTATGTTTGAGGAGTCAAACTCGATTTTGAGAAAAGGGTACATAGTTCTCTATTTGGGAAACAGAGGATTCGACCCAGTCTCTGTATTTGGTAAAACAAAGTACCTTTTATATAAAACAACAGAGCATTTTATAGACAGGTTATTTGTTTATCCGTGGGAGAGATTTTTGTTTGAAGAGCTATGGTCCCTAGACCACGTTGTAGAAGTCGATTTGATCGCGTTTCATTTGGCCTGTTCACGTAGTTGAGACATCCAGACCCGAAATGTTATGAGGCAGATTTGATATGGTTTTCGCGTCACATTTTGCCACCGTACCACAAGCCCAAATTCAGACTTGATATGAGTTTAGGGTGGATTTAAGTTCTCATCGCGTGCACAAAAGTTCATATGACGTCAGCCAGATTGGAACGCGATTTCGACATTGTGTTTTGGTTTAATCACTCGTTCAAGTCCGGAGGTTGATCGTGCGATGAAACACTATGATGAATATTTAACATATGCGCCAATTTGTATGTGGGCCCGAGAGGTCTTTTAAAATAGGTTCATTTTGTTTTATGTTTTGTTAAACATTATATCATATATATCATATGGTACAGGCCAAAGAGTTTAAAAATAGTTTTAGTTTTATTTTAAAAAGGTTTGTTATGATATGTTTTATATGTTACGACATATATAAACTAAAAAGGCCCGAAGGCATTGTAAGTTTTTATAACACACAACAGTGTTATTTTTGTAATAGACAGAGTGTAATTTTTATGCACAACAGTGCGTTGTTTTTACAGTGAGACAGAGAGTGTTTTTGTTGTTGAACAAATACAGTGACGTGTTTTAGCACTGTGTATGCAGCCGTCTAAATATTTTGTAATCCCTCAGACAGAGGAGGTTTTGTAACAGTTTTTTTTTGAGTTAATGAAATAGAAATTTCAAAGTGTGAAACTCTGTTCTCCAGCAAGAAAAATTTTATTTTCTCTGTGTTAAGAAGGAGAGTATTATTCTCTCCATATTGTTCTGGAATTCTCAGAAATTCCAGCATGGTATCAGAGCTAGTCCATGCTCTTTGAAGGTGTTAAAGAAGCTGAAGGAAGGATTTCTTGTTGCAGCAACTTCTCCAACAGAGTGAAGATTCAGTCAAGAAGAATCCAAGGTATTTCTCAATACAATTTTTTTTTTGTGTTACTGTTGAAGACAGTCAGTTTGTTTTTTAAAAACACATTCAAGTGTTTGAAGCATAGTTAGAGTGCAAGAATGGCTGGAGCCAGTGCTAGCATGGGTATAGGTAATACTCAGCTCCCACAATTTAATGGGAAAAACTATGACTACTGGGCAATAACTATGAGAGCCCTGTTTGCTTCCCAAGACTTATGGGAACTTGTTGAGGATGGCTTTGATGAGCCAGCAGATGAAAATGAGTTTGATGATTTAAATCAGGCAGAGAAGGAATTGTTGAAGAGAAATAAGAAGAAGGATTCTAGAGCCCTCTAATTTTTGTATCAAGCAGTACATGAGAGTGTGTTTCCAAGGATAGCAGCAGCCAAGAGATCCAAAGAAGCATGGCAAACTCTCAAGACAGCCTATCAAGGCATGGATAAAGTGAAGACATCAAAACTAAAATTGTTGAGGAGAGATTTTGAGACTCTCTACATGAAGGAGTCAAATAACATTGACTCATTCTTCACACATGTGATTGGAATGGTCACACAGATAAGGTCTCATGGAGAGATTCTTGAAGAAAGAAGGATTGTGGAGAAACTTTTGAGGAGCCTACCCTCAAGGTTTGATGTGATTGTCACCACCATAGAAGAGACAAAGGATCTCACAAAATTTTCAGTTGATGAGCTACATGCATCACTGATGACACATGAGTAGAGATTGGCTAGAAATGAAAACTCATCTCTAGAGCATGCCTTTAAGACCCAGATGTCCTTTGGAAGAGGAAGAGGTCAAGGCAAAGGAAACAAGAGAGGAAGAGGCAAAAGCCAAAACAGAGGTGGCAAAAATAGTCCAGCAAATGCTCAAGGAAGGGGCAGCAATCCAAGTCAAAACCAAGGCCAAGGCAGTAGCCAACAAAGTGGACAACAACATGCTCAAGGACAAAGGTATGATAAATCCAATGTCCAATGTCACTATTGTAAAAAATGTGGGCATTATGCAAATGAATGTAGTAAGAAGTAGCATGATATGGGTAATAGAACAAATGCAAATTTCACTAGAGAAAATATCAGCCAAGATAAATTGTTTTTAGCTTGTAGTATGGCTGAGGAAAAGAGTGAAGATTTATGGTTTCTAGACTCCGGTTGCAGTAACCATATGACAGGAAACATAGCCATGTTTTCTATGTTAGATGAGAATCTGAAGTCACAAGTCACATTAAGAACAGATAGTAAAGTTTCTGTTATGGGAAAAAGGGAAGTACATGTCTTAACAAGGAAAGGAGAAAAGAAATTCATAGCAGATGTTTATTATGTTCCTGTAATGAAATGTAACCTCTTAAGTATTGGACAACTTGTTCAAAAGGGGTACAATGTTTTCTTTAAGGATGATGTATGCACCATCATGGATAAACCACCCAGCAAGAAATGTATTGTTGAAGTGAAGATGACAAGGAACAGGATGTTCCCTCTCAGAATGAGAGCAGATTTGAAAAATGGAGAATAAATGGCAGCAGTGACACAAGAGGCTTTCCAAAGTGAACCAAAAGATGAAAATTGGTTGTGGCACTTGAGATTTGGACATCTCAACTTTGGAGGTCTTAAATTGTTGAACAGAAAAGGAATGGTAAGAGGATTTCCATTGATTGAGAAACCATATAGCCTTTGTGAAGGTTGTATCTTGGGTAAACAACACAGAGAAATTTTTCCATCCAGGAAAAGCATAAGGGCAAAAGCACCCTTGGAAATTGTCCACTTAGATTTATGTGGACCGATGCAAACTCCATCACTTGCAAGCAACCACTATATGCTAACATTTAATGATGATTTTACTAGAAAAACTTGGGTTTACTTTTTGAAAAAAAAAAGTGAAGTGTTTGGAAGATTCTGCAATTTCAAAGCACTTGTGGAGAACCAAAGTGGGCTGCATATCAAATTCCTAAGGACTGATAGAGGAGGTGGGTATATCTCCAAATAATTTCTATGTTTTTTTGGAGAAAATGGAATTCATAAGCAGTTTACAACTAGGTACACTCCACAGTAAAATGGAGTTTCCGAAAGGAAGAATAGGAAAATCATGGATATGGTAAGGAGTATGTTAAAGGCAAAGCATTTTCCTAATGATTATTGGGCTGAAGCTGTACATTGTGCAACATACATTTTGAATAGGTGCCCAAAAGAATTAGTCATGAACAAAGTTCCGGAAGAGGCATGGAGTGGGACAAAGCAAGCAGTCACCCACATGAAAGTTTTTGGATGTGTGGCTTATGCACACATTCCAGATCAGCTAAGGAAGAAGTTGGACAGCAAGGGGGAGAAATGTATTTTTATTGGATACAGTGAGGAATCCAAAGCTTACAGGTTGTATAACCCATCCACCATGAATTTTATTGTGAGCAGAGATGTTCAGTTTATTGAGGAGGAAGCTTGGGATGGAAGCATAGAGAAAATGGTGAATGTTAAAAACTGTTTGTCTCATGATGATGATGATGAGAAGATGGCTGAAATACATCCCCAAACAGCAACACCAACACAAGGACAACAAAGCACACCCTTGAGGAGAAATGAAAGTGCTTCTCCAAGCACACCACAAGGAAGAGATTCGAGTGCTACTTCAAGCACTCATACACCAAATGAAAGAGGAAAAAAGTTCAGAAATTTAAATGACATTTAGGAGCAAGAGGCAGCAAATGAAGGTATGAACTCTTTATTTGCTTTGTATTGTCATGTTGATGATCTTATCCACTTTTAAGAAGGTATTAAAGATAGGAAATGGATAGAAGCTATGGATGAGGAAATTAATGCCATAGAAAGAAACAAGACATGAAATTTGGTTGAACTCCCAAAAGGAAAAGAAGTTATTGGAGTTAAATGGGTCTACAAGACCAAGAGTAATGCTGAAGGCAAAATAGAGAGACACAAGGCCAGACTTGTTGTCAAAGGGTATAAGCAGCAGCATGGGAGAGACTATGAGGAAAATTTCGCACCGGTTTCTAGAATGGAAACTGTGAGAGCAGTGTTGTCCATAGCAGCACAAAACAAGTGGAAATTTTACCAAATGGATGTGAAGTCAGCATTCCTAAATGGAGTGTTAATGGAAGAGGTTTACATTGAACAACCTCTAGGCTATGAAAATAAAGGCCAAGAACACAAAGTGTGCAGGTTGAAGAAAGCTCTTTATGGGTTGAAGCAAGCACCAAGAGCATGGTACAGTAGGATAGATTCCTATCTACTGTAAAATGGTTTTGAAAAATGTGAGGGAGAACCCACCCTATACATTAAAGAAAAATATGGTAAAATGTTAATTGTTGTGTTATATGTTGATGATGTTATTTTTACAGGTAATGATGATTACCTTGTTGAAAATTTTAAGAAGGTCATGAAAGAAGAATATGAAATGACTGATATGGGTTTGTTGAAGTACTTCTTAGGAATAGAAGTAGAGAAAAATGAAAATGGGATTTTTATCTCACAAGCTAAATATGTTAATGAGGTTTTGAAAAGATTTAATATGCAGGAAAGCAAAGTATCAATCACTCCCACGGTGATGGGATTAAAACTCAATAGAGAGGACAACAACAAGGATTTTGATCCTAGTTTGTACAAGAGCATAGTTTCCAGCCTCATGTATTTGACTGCAACTAGGCCTGATATAATGCATGTTGTTAGTTTGATTTCCATATTCATGGAGAGGCTAAAAGAAGCACATTGGCAGGCAGCAAAGAGAATTCTGAGGTATGTTAATGGTGAAATTGTTTTAGAACACTGCAGAACTCAGGAGCAGTTTGCATACATTCTGACCAAGCCATTGGGGCAGAAGAGTTTTGAGTTTTTAAGAAAATATTTGGGTATGACTGATAACCCAAAAGTTGAAATTAAGGGGGAGTGTTGAAATGTTACTTTCAACTGCTCAGCCCACAAGAAGCCGCTTTCTAAATTAGTCTCTGAAATATTACTAACAGTAGCTGCTTTTCATTTTTATCTCTCCAGGTTTTTGTACTCAGCCGCTTGCTATTATGTTTGAGGAGTCAAACTCGATTTTGAGAAAAGGGTACATAGTTCTCTGTTTGGGAAACAGAGGATTCGGCCTAGTCTCTATATTTGGTAAAACATCGTACCTTTTATATAAAACAATAGAGAATTTTATACATAGGTTATTTGTTTATGCGTGGGAGAGATTTTTGTTTGAAGAGCTGTGGTCCCCAAAACACGTGGAAGAAGTCGATTTGATCATGTTTCATTTGGTCTATTCGCGCAGTTGAGAAATCCGGAACTGAAATGTTATGAGGCGGATTTGATATGGTTTTCGCATCACATTTTTCCACCATACCAAAAGCCCAAATTCAGACGCGATATGAGTTTAGGGTGGATTTAAATTCTCATCGTGCGCACAAAAGTTCATATGACGTCAGCCAGATTGGAACGCGATTTCGGCATTCTGTTTTGGTTTAATCACTCATTGAAGTCCGGAGGTTGATCGCACGATGAAACACTATGATGAATATTTAACATATGCTATATAACATATGCGCCAATTTGTATGTGGGCCCGAGAGGTCTTTTAAAATAGGTTCATTTTGTTTTATGTTTTGTTAAACATTATATCATATATATCATATGGTATAGGCCGAGAGTTTAAAAATAGTTTTAGTTTTATTTTAAAAAGGTTTGTTATGATATGTTTTATATGTTACGGCATATATAAACTAAAAAGGCCCAAAGGCATTGTAAGTTTTTATAACACACAGCAGTGTTATTTTTGTAATAGACAGAGTGTACTTTTTATGCACAATAGTGCGTTGTTTTTACAGTGAGACAAAGAGTGTTTTTGTTGTTGAACAAAGACAGTGAAGTTGTGTTTTAGCAATGTGTATGCAGCAGTCTAAATATTTTGTAATCCCTCAGACAGAGGAGGTTTTGTAAAAGTTTTTTTTGAGTTAATGAAATAGAAATTTCAGAGTGTGAAACTTTGCTCCCCAGCAAGAAAAAAAATTATTTTCTCTGTGTTAAGAAGGAGAGTATTATTCTCTCCACATTGTTCTGGAATTCTCAGAAATTCCAACAGGTAGTAGGCATACATGTACAAAAATAGAAGAAGCAGAAAAACTATGGAAAATGTTTCGGAATAATGCTAGTTTGGTTAAATATTTACAAAAACAAAAGAAGCAGAAAAATTATGGAAAATGTTTCGGAATAACGCTAGTTTGGTTAAAGATAAATGGATCGAGTAATACTAAATAGAATTTAATACTTGCAAACTAATGCTAGCATTAGTTTGTAGTTTCCAAATATGAATGAAACATATATCATATTGTACATGGGTATCGCCATTACGATCTCGGGAAGAGGTCAATAAGATGAGTAATTATTATATTGGTATTTAGAAATGAATATGTAAATTTCATAGGCTGCAATATGCTGGGTAGACTGCAAGGACTAAAAAAATTTAAGTTACTTGCACATGAAATAATGTTGAAACATAATTTCCGATTACTATAGTCCCATGCCAAACAATAAAGATTAATAAAAATAATAAAGATTTCACTCCAAGGTTTAGGTAACCTCCCATATCTTTAGATTTCCATAAATATTTCACACCAATTTGAATGTTGATTTCCAATAATATTTAATATCAATCTCAATGTCATTTAAAGTAAAAATTTAGGGAGGGTTTTAACATTATTACTTTAGGGAGGGCTTTAACATTATTCAAGGCATTAGGAAATCAAATGGATTTTTCATATAACATTTCTCTTATTCATAGAAATCATATTGTTTTATTTATATCTCTAAGTTAAGGTTCTAAGTTAATATGGAGGTTAAGATATGCCTCCAAAATTCGTTACGAACGAATTTATAAATGCGTATGATTTTCCCTTACTTTTTATTTACATAATTTCATTTGTGCCTTTTAATTAAGGCTTTGTGAATATTTATGCTAATATATTTCACACATGTAATAAAGGCTCCTCGTAGTTTTATTACTAAAACTTTCAACCACGCTCTTTTAAAATTTTCTACTTATGATTATTTTTATAAAACTGATTTTCTTGCCATTTTAAAAAATACTAAGAAATTTGAAAAGAGTACTCATTCATGCATTTTGAGAGTTTAATTGAAAAGATAGGATAGAGTTCCTTAATGTTATTCCTTTTTATGGGGAGATTTAATTCATTTTTTAATCCTTTAACCCTTACTTCTAACTACAAAACTTACTTTTAGATACTTTTTATGTAGGTCAATATTTAGAGTTAAGATTGAGATTTGTCGTCTTATTTTTAGATTTAGCAATTCAAGATATAAAAACTAAAAATTTGATTAAATAATGGAATTTATTTATTATAATTGTTAGTATGAATCTTTCGTCGTAAAAGACCACTTTAGCTACGCATAAAAAAATAGCACTAACATCGATTATGGCTGCCAAATATCTTTAAATCTGCAATTAGGTGATCCAAATAATGCTGCACAAATCCAGATCTAAGCATAAAAGACATTAAGTAGATAAAGTAAAATGTGGCTCCATGCATCCAATAGACAAGACAAGAACAATGTATTTGAAAGACTTTTTATATTATATTAAAAAAGGGCACCTGAGAGGAAAACAAGAAAGGTGTTTTCCACTTCTCCTCAATGGGATGGGTTCTTGAAAGTCCTCAGCATTTCAGATCTAAAATTTCTCTCTCTTGTTGGTGCAGAAAACCCAGACAAACATAGAACTCAAAGGGAGCTCACAAGGAAA
>CM076578.1:119461520-119554714 GCA_034641835.2 Pinus albicaulis
GAATGTGACCAAGTATAGATCCAGAGTGATCTAATGCCATGGAAGGTGACTAATGAATGGGAAAACCCTTCTATTTATAACAAAATATTAGGGCAGTCTAGAACTTGGTGCATGAATAAAATATTATTAATCAAATTCTAGAACCACCCTTTAGGAATATTTTATTATATTTGTTGGAGGGAAAAGGATTTTGACTTGGGTCAATTCCTTTATTTATAAATAATAAATAAATAAATGATTTATTTACTATTTTAAGGAAATGGTGGGAATATAATTAAATAAATAATGATTTATTTAATTATTTATAAATGATTTAGTCAAATTTAACTAGGAATATTATTTAAATAGGATTTAAATAACTTATTCCTAGGAAATAATCAAATAAATAAGGATTTTTTTAATTGATTTCCTTGTTTTGGGTTAAATATGACCAGGAAATATAAACAAATATAGATTTGTTTATTATTTCCTTTTGGGGTTTCCTATTTAGACCATAAACAACTTAATAAAGGTGTTTTACTAAGTTATTTTACATAGTGAAAGCAATTTTACTTAGGGTAAAATTGGTCTTACATGGTGTACTTGGGTCCATCTAATGATAATAGGTTAGATGACCAAAAAATGGTGTAACATATTGCCCCCCAGCGTGCGAGTGTTAGGAGCAAATCGTATGACCGAAGTACATTGTAAGAACTCAATCACTAGACATCAAGAGGGAAGTCAGAGAGAGAAATGTAAGGTAGTCTAATGTGCTAAAGGACTAGACCTTGAGGAGACGAGACTTACAGGTGCAACAAGTCTCTAGTTTATGAAGTGGTACCTGTGCTAAAGGCGGCGGCAGAGGCATACCTATGCCCGCCAAGACAAAGTACAAAAGAATAGTATGTCCAGTAGATAAGGAACCGAACTATAAAGTACATGCTGGCATAAATACGAGCCAGAAAAATAGAATGATGAATCCCACATACATGTTGTGCCTGGAATAACAGCCAGGACTTATACAATAATATTTTAGTACATGAGATACAAATACAACCCAAATGCCCCCTATACACGGGGAAGGGCTCACAAAATCTGACTGATACATGCAAATCGAAAAGGCACTGCAAGCAGCTGAGGCCAACATCATCAAATGTAAGGAGCTGCATCAAGGGCTAAAATGAAGGAGTCATCCGGGCATGTGGGGGGCTACCTGTAGGGCCACCCCCTCATGAGGGTTGAGACATCTCACACACACCCGAGAATCACCAGTAGCTGTTGCTACATCACTGGACCATCAAATATACGGATCATGATCATGCTGAAAGGAGCTCGAACCAAGGTACACTGCCCTCTAGACCTGGCTTTTGGAGTATATGAGCTGATGTTGACAGAAGGAGGTCTGCCATAGGTGAGGCAATAAGGGATCCCCAACTAAGGCGCGAGAGAAAATAGTAGAGAGACTAACAGATAGACACTAATGATTATGATGAAATGGGGGAAGATCCAAAGGGGACCATAAAAAACATGAGTACAAAATGGTATCTCATGACGGAAATTGACACGACCAAGAATGAGTCTGGAGGCAAAGCGGTGCCCCAAGGAAAAGTGTTGTAAGTGAGAAAATCCGATTTTGCGGAGAGGTGAAGTAAGACTTCGTGGACAACATGTGTCCTGGTGAAGTAGCAAATTACGAAAAGAAACAGATGCTGGCTATCTAAAAGAAAATAAAACATGCATTTCGAACGGGAAATGCTAATGTTAATATCTCTTAAGATAGAGTGCATTGCGAGGATTAGGAAGGGGGTGGCCTTCAAAGTCCTCTAAAAGATATGCCCCCTTACCAAGGTCTTTACTGATGATGTAAGGACCTAGCCATAATGAGTCAAACTTCCCATGACCGAGGGTATCATGGGCCTGGTCATATACTAGAACAAGGTCACCTTCATGAAAGGTACGAGGGTGTACTTTTCGGTCATACTGAGCTTTGGTGCGCTTTTTGGCTGCTTCAAGAGTTTGCAATGCAACACGACGATCTTTAGAGGCACGCTCAAGCATGATAAGTCATTGTTCTAGAGGTTGGGTATCAAGGAGAAGTTCGACGACCAAGTGAAGGGAAGGAATTTCACACTCGATCGGTAAGACTGCCTCCTCGCCAAAGACAAGGTGGAAAGGAGTGAAACCGATGGCGTTTTAACAGAAGTACGATAAGCCCACAAAGCAGGGAAGAGCATAAGATGCCAATTGGTTTTGTGTTTATTCACCGTTCATTGAAGCATGGTCTTAAGAATTTTGTTGACCGCTTCAACTTGGCCATTACCTTGGGGGTAATAGGAAGATGAATATTGGTGCTCAAAACCCAATAGTGAGGATAGCTCATGCCAAATCTCATCTTCAAAATGTCGGCCAAGGTCAGAGACCGATTTTTTTGGAACTCTGAATCGAGCAATGACGTGGTTAAAGAAAAAGAGGGCTGCGGTGGCTGCCGTATTGTTGAATGTTGGCATAGTTTCGGCCCATTTAGTGAAATAGTCAACCACCGTGATGATATATTTGTGGTTACCAGTAGATGGAGGTCGACATTCCATAAATTCGATGGCCCATTTATAGAAAGGACCAGCTGTGATGATGGGATGGAGGGGAGCGGGACGAGCTCGTGCCTTAGGGGCGAAATGTTGGCAATTGGAACAGTGTTTGACTGCTTCAATGCAATCGCTGAAGAGAGAAGGCCAAAAATACCCAGCGCGCATGATTTTTTGGGCGGTGGCGAGGCCAGAGAGGTGGCCGCCACAAGCACCGCTATGACAGGCATTGAGGACTTGCTCGACTTCAGCGTGTGTGAGATAACGACGAAGGATAGTCTCTACTCCACGACGATAAAGGTCGTTGCCGATTAGAAGGTAGCAAGGGGCTTGGTGTCGGATACGTCGTCAAGCATCACGATCAAGATGAAGGGTGAACTTTTGGGTTCGCAAGTAAGTAAGGAAGTCACCATACCAAGGGTCGTCGGTGGTGATGGCAAATAAATGTTCATCGGGAAGAGCATCATTAATTGGAGTATCTTGCGTCCTGGTAGGCAAATCAGAAATGAGTTCAGCGAGAACTAAACCTTTCTTACTTTTTGGGGTGACAAATTCAAGGTCAAATTCTTGGAGGATAACGACCCAACGAGTGTACTTCCCATTGAGGATGCGTCGACTCAATAGGAAAGCCATGGGGTTGGAATTAGTCACAACCTTGGTGGAACGCATGAGGATATAATGACACAGTTTTTGGACTGAGAACACGACAGCTAGTGCTAATTTTTCTTCATGTGAGTAGGACACAGGTGGACCAGAAAGGTTCTTACTGACATAATAGATCACATGTTCGATACTGTTATCATCCTTCTGGATAAGGACACCAGCAACCGAATAGGTGGAAGCGGAGATGTATAGGATGAAATCTCGGTCAAAGTCAGGAGGACGGATCAAGGGAGCGGATGTGAGAGCATGTTTGAGGGCATAAAAAGCCTCTTAAGCGTAGGTATACCAGACAAATGGGGTGTGAGATCGAAGAAGTCTAAGGAAGCCGTGTGCGATAGTGGCATAGTCAGGAACGAATCGGCAAAGAAAATTAGCTTTACCTTGGAGACTTTGTAGCTGACGTAAGGTACAAGGAATAGGAAGTTCAAGAATGGCTTGAACCTTCAAAGGGTCAAGAGTTATCCCGTCTTTAGATACTATGAAGCCAAGGAGACGACCGGCGGGAACGCAGAAGACACATTTCAACGGGTTAAGGCGGATGTTATACTTGCGACATCGGAGGAAAATGGTACGCAGATCATGGAGGTGTTGCGCTCGATGTTTAGAACGCGCAGTAAGGTCGTCTAAATAGGCAAGGATAATATGAGCTAAGTCATGGAAACAATAAGACATGGCGCGTTGAAAAGTGGCGCCGGTGTTTTTAAGGCCAAATGGCATAACTCGGTATGCGAAAGTGCTCCACGGACTAATGAACACGGTTTTAAGTTGATCAACATGACGGATAATGATTTGGTTGTATTTGGAGAAGCCATCCATAAAGGATAGAACTTCGTGCCCCGCACACTCATCAATGATTTGGTCAATAAATGGTGTGGGGAAGTTGTCTTTGGGACAAGCTTTGTTCAGATCGCGAAATTTGGTGCAAACACGAATGGTGCCTTGTTTCTTGAGGACGGGAACTAGGTTGGACACCCAAGTGGTGTATTCGATGGGATAAATGAAACCAGCCTGCCGGAGCTTATCAATTTTAGCTTTGATGGCTTCATGTCTGGCGGGATGAATGGGTCTCAACTTTTGACGGACTGGAGTGGCATCAGGCCATGTGTCGATATGGTGTTCGACAATGGCAGGATCGAGTCCAAGAATTTCTGAGTAGGACCAGGCGAAAATATCACGGAATTCTTTGAAGAGTTTGGTGTAAGCTTCAATTTCTTCCGGAGTGCATTGGGCGCCCATGGTGATATGTTCTTCGATACCTGGTTTGACAGAAATGTCTATTTTTATGGTAGGAGAGATATTGGCCATATTGCCTTCTTCGAAAGCTTCAGGTGTAGGGATGGGGTTTTTGAACCAATCGACTTTATCGGGAATGAAGTCTTTAGATTCGACAACATATTGGTCATGGGATTGGTGTGGAAGGAAGTATGCACGATGGTGCATGTCGTCCCATGGAAAATCAGGTTTGGTCATGGCTTCCATGATGTCTTCATTCGACTGGAATATGGGAAGAGTGGAGGGAATAGGATGACCTGATGAGGTAGAAATATGAGACACCTGATTGTGAGGGGAAAGGCTCACATGTGCACCGTCATGCGGAGTGACAGAGGAGTAAGCAGATGAGTGGGTAGGCGAAACATCGGGGGAAGGCACTAAGGGGTCGGTTGCCAGGAAACACAGTGATGAGGAAAGGTAAGAAATAGTGGCTGAAGGTTTGGTCATTTCAATATTAGGATGGGAAATGTTAATTGGGGTAGACAGGTGGTCTGGTGCTAGTGAAGAAGGATTATGGGCAAGTGTGGCTTCGAATTGGCGGTATGCGGCTAAAGAAGAATGATACTCGTCAAGGTGGGGGCAAAGGTGGGTATAATTTCCATGGAAATTGCACAAAGAACAAGGATGACTGGTGCACAAGTTTTTAAGTTTCGGAAGGGAATCAGGTATGGTGATATAGACCTCAGGGATATCAGATTCCGGGAATGTGTCATTGACCATGGTATTGAGAAGTGGTAATTCGGGACAGGTATGAGTGGCGCGACCAACAACGTCACACAAAGCACACTGGATGGTACGCTTTGGAGGCTGAGGGGGGGCAGAGTTTGTCGGGGCAGCCTTGTTCTTTGATGCCCCACTGCGAGCTTTACTATTCTTACCCGAAGCGGTCGCAACAGGAGGGGGTTCCTGATGAGGTGACTGAGGTACAGTTGCAGTGGGAGAAGTCATGGGAATCGGTTGAACTGGGGTTAAAGCAAGATAGGGTTTGGGTTGACCAGGCAGGGTAGTGGCTGGAGGGTTAAGGTACCAGATGGGTATACCCAAGGTCAAATTGGGGAGGGATAGGGTGGCCAAGATAGGGACGAAATAAACTCTGGGAAGGGGGGCAAGGAAAGGTATCTGACCAGCAGGGTAATGGCCAGGAGGGATGGTGCCAAGGGGGTTGATATCAGGTGGAATCAACCCAGGAGGGTAGAAAGGCGCATGGGGACTATTGGTAGAAGGATACTCAGAAGGAAGAAGGCTGGCTAGCGGGGGTGAAGGGCTACAAGCGGGTGGGGGGGTGTGAGATTGAGGTTGCTGACTAACCAAAGTGGGCTACGTAAGGTCAGCCCAAGATGATTGCATCATGCAAACGTTCTTCAAGCTAGGATCAGAGACAGGAGGGGGGGGAGGACCCGGGAAGGTTCCAAGCAAGGAGGAATCTTTGTAGACGCCAGGGAAAACACTGGTCAAAGAATCGAGAGTTTGCTTATTGGTGACAATAGAGATGGTGGACTCAGGGGAGGTCTGAGATTTTGGTTCATGATATGTTAACTGGTCGATGGCGACAATATTTCCATTATGAGGGAAAAAAATCTTGCGATGGACTGTGGATGGGATGACAGAGATGGCATAGGTGTAACTATGCCCTAAAAGAATGTTATAGTCAAGAGGGGCGTCGATAATTTCAATGTCGACACAAACAGTCTTGCCCGCAAGGGTAATAGGACAATTACGGAATAGGCCAATGGGCTGGGAGGCATGGCCATCCCACACACGAAGGGTGATTGTGGAAGGGGCCAGCTCAGGAGATCTGAGTTGTTTCCAAACCGAAGCAGACATCACACAGGTAGATGCCCCATCATCAATAATACACCGAGCGACGTTGGCATTTCGGATTTTGACTGGGATTTGGAAAGCAACAGAAGCAGGAAGGGGGGGATGGTCTGACTGAAGGGCATCGAAAACAATCAATTGGTCATCAATAGGATCTACAACACCCATGGAAGATAGTAGAGCCTTCTTTTGAGAAGGACATGACTGGAGGATTTCCAGTGTTGAAATGGCAGCAGGAGATTGTGCCAGATCATCTAATATGCTATATGAACGGGTAGCCCAACCAGAGGTAGCATTTCGGCGTAATGGGCCCTTAGGAATTTTGGTATGAACCTCAGCTTTGGGCGGAGGGATTTGCAAGGGACCATTGGGTGTCGACAGAGGCTCTGCAGGACCTGAAGATGGGGACTCGGAGACAGACGGAGCGGGAGGCGTGGAGTACTGACGAGACTGAGTTTGAAGGTTAAGGTCGACGGTGAGAGGTTGGTCAGAGGCCATCATGAGGATCTGGTAATCAGAGGAACCATAAGGGGAAGGTTGAGTGGTTACCGGGGCATGAGGCGATTGAGTAGCCACGAATCCTTATTGAGGGAAAGGATTGGTAAACACAGCGGGTTGAGAAGTAGCCGTATTGGGAGGGACAATAGGGGAGGAATGTTGTCCCCGCACGGTGGCTTGAGACTCCCACATCTGCCGCATTTGTGGTAATAGGAGACAATTGTGAGTGTAATGACCATAAAAGCCACAACGAACGAGGGCTTGCGGGTGTGAAGTGGCACTGTCGATGGCCTTGGGTTGAGAGAGGCCACAATGGCTGGTTGGCAGTGGTAGAATCAATACTTGAAGGATTGGATCCACGAATACCAGAAGCGGATTGATTGCCTTTCCTCTTTCTTTGAGAAGGAATAAGATTAGTTGCCCCCTACTGCGCAAATACTTTCCCTGGAGGGGGTAGTAAGTGCAGTTTCGGGGGTGGAGAAGGCAAGGGAGTGGGAGGTCCAAATGCTGGAGGAGCGGGGACACCAGGCTGTGGGTACAGATAAGGAGTAGAATGGGAAACATTGGGGTAAGCAGGAGTGTGGGAAAAAGGAGGAGGCAGGCCGTATCCTAGATACATGCTACCTAGAGGGGGAAAAGTGCCAGCGGGGTTGGCCCCTCCGGGAGGGAAACCATAGCCCAGAAGAGGTTGAGCAGAGGTATGTGACAGAGATCCAACGATACCGTCGATAGAGTGAGATTCCCCCGAGACATTAGGGCCACTGGGCTTGGGGAGGTTAGGAAGGATGGTATAAACATAACCGGATTGAGCATAGATAAGGTCATATTTCAAGGCTATTTGGAGGGCGGCTTCTTCGGTTTGGGGAAAATGGGATGCGACATCTTTTCCAATGGGAGGTAAGAGAGAGCAAAGGAACCAGTCCATATAAACCTGATCTTCAAAGGGGGGAGCGCGACATAAGCTCCGTCTTCGTCGCCATTCCTAGACATGAGCAGAAAGGCGGGTCGAAGAGGATTGATGAAAAGAAGTCAAGAGTTTAGTACCAGTTTCATATCAAAGAGGGAGCTGGAAATAAGATAAAAAGGCTTGGGCAATGGTCGCAAAGGTGCTATGGGAAGAGGTGGCTTGATCAACATACCATTTAGAAGCTTCGCCGGTAAGCGTGCATTGGAACAATCGAAGACGGATGGAGTCATCGGTGATGGAATTGGAGGAACACCACATGTGGAAATATCAGATATGGTTGGAGGGATCTTCACTAGCAAGGCCTTCGAACTTGGGAATGTCGGAGGGGAGCTTGGTTGGCATAGCAGGCCAACTAACATCGTGGCAGATAGGATCATTGATCAACTGATTGAAATCGGGGAGACTGAGACCAGCCATATAAGGGAGCAAAGGGACAGTCGAGGTAGTTCCCGTAGTGGTTCCACTAGAAACGGACCCAACAATAGAACTGGGGTTGCCACTAGCGTTAGGCCCTAAACTAGACATGGTGAAGGTAACAGGGGGAGAACCAGAAGTAGGGGGAGAACCCAAAGAATCAGAAGAAGAGTCGGAGTGCGGACTCGGGGGAGGACTAACTCGACGACGATGGGGAGGATTAAGTCGACCAACCAGAAACTGAGGGTGAAGGCCAAGAATTCTTTGGGATAAATGCCTTGGAGGTGCAATGATGACAGGAAGAAGAAAAACCGACAAAGGCAGGGAGGTGCAAAATCAAGTGAGGTCAATGTCGAAACAAGGGCAGAGAGGTGCAATGTCAATTGATTTTAAAGTCTTTTCCAGGCGGTGTTAACCAGGCTCTTCTTCACTTAGGGTCAGTGTGTGGCGTGTGTTAATTTTAATTTGTAAACCCAGACGTTTTGAGAGTAAAAGAAAAAGTGTGCTGCGTAATTGAAAATAAATCTGCAGAGAACAGTAAATAAGACTGAAATAACAGAAAATTAACAACTAACAATGCATCAATCCTTGAAATACGCGGGTCTCTTAAAACTAGTCTATAAGAGGGAAAAAATCTAATCAAAGCACGCTAAAAGAGGCCAATAGATCTAAGGTCGGGAGGGACAGGGATCTAAAGGATAAATCTGCTGAAAAGAGGTGCAGAAAACAACAAAGAGGCAGAGGCAAGGTTGCTGTTACAAAAAAGGGGATCAGCTAAAGGTAGGAGGGTCAAAGAGGTGACCCTAGAGATAAACCCAAACAAAACTATATGAGGTGTTTTGAAAGGGAGAAGAGCTGATCTGTAGGGATCTAAAAATGAGGTATCAGATATGAAAGAAATAAGGCTGAAACTCTGGAAATTCAGACTATTAAAACAGCGAAAACTCTCCCACGAAAAGTGGAGGGTACTAGAGCCCTAAGGGGAAATATTCCCACTTAGTTGAGTGAAATAGATCAGAAACAGGTCTAAACGGTGGAGACGGTACAGAAAACACGAAGAAGCTTCGGACAAACCGAGAAAAATTGGAAAATTGCGGAAAAAGTGCGAGTCACAGGGTCCGGCACATTTCGGTCCGGTCGCGGTTTTGGGGTAGAAAAGTGCGACCTCAGAAACGGTCGCGAGTTTTGGGCCGATAAGTGTGCCCTGAATCGGGTCTCTCGGCTGCAGATTTCAGAAAAAAGTGTCGTCTCAACTGCGGCTGATGTCTGTCACCTGCGCAATAGGGCCAGAAACACACGGAAGTTGAAAATTTTAATTTTTGAGGGTTTTAGAGGTGAAAAGCACCATAAAAATAGGAAAAACAGAAAATGGAAGAGAAACACTAGGGTCTGAAATAGTTGGATATGCAGGAATATATAAAATGACAGCGGTCGCAAAAGAAAACCCGTGTGGAGTCGCCAATTGTTAGTATGAATCTTTCGTCATAAAATATCACTTTAGCTACGCATAACAAATAGCCCTAACATCGATTATGGCTACCAAATATCTTTAAGTTTGCAATTAGGTGATCCAAATAACGCTGCACAAATCCAGATCTAAGCATAAAGACATTAAGCAGATAAAGTAAAATGTGGCTCCATGCATCCAATAGACAAGACAAGAACTATGTATTTCAAAGAATTTTTTATATTATATTGAAAGGGGGCACCTGAGAGGAAAACAAGAAAGGTTTTTTCCGGTTCTCCTCAATGGGATGGGTTCTTAATAGTCCTCAACACTTTATATCTATAATCTCTATATCTTGTTGGTGTAGAAAACCCAGACAAACATAGAACTCAATGGGAGCTCACAAGACAAAAATGGAGAAAATGTGACCATTGGAGTCAGTGATCCAATGCCATGGGAAGGTGACTAATGAATGGGAAAACCACTTCTATTTATAACAAAATATTAAGGAGGCCAGTCTAGAACTTGGTGCATGAATAAAATATTATTAATCAAATTCTAGAACCACCTTTTAGGAATATTTTATTATATTTTTTGGAGGGGAAAGGATTCTTGACTTGTGTCAATTCCTTTATTTATAAATAATAAATAAATAAATGATTTATTTATTATTTTAAGGAAATGGTGGAAATATAATTACATAAATAATGATTTATTTAATTATTTATAGATGATTTAGTCAAATTTAACTAGGAATATTATTTAAATAAGGGTTAAATAACTTATTCCTAGGAAATAATCAAATAAATAAGGATTTATTTAATTGATTTCCTTGTTTTGGGTTAAATATGACCAGGAAATATAAAAAAATATAGATTTGTTTATTATTTCCTTTTGGGGTTTCTTGTTTAGACCATAAACAACTTAATAAAGGTGTTTTACTAAGTTATTTTACATACTGAAAGCAATTTTACTTAGGGTAAAATTGGTCTTACATGCTTTACTTGGGTTTATATAATGATAATGGGTTAGATGACCAAAAAATGGTGTAACAATAATATTGTTAATTACATTATTGTCAAATAACCAACCTACCACTGTGATAGCTTTAATTGCCAAATTCTAAATTTACATCAAATTCGACTACTCAAATGTACTACTACTGTTGCCAGGTGTGTTAATTTTCATAGTATGCTCAATTGGAAGAAATAATTCATCTTTTTTCTTTTGGCTAATACAAACTAAAGAAAATTATTTTTGTAATATCCCTTTTCAGGGACATCTCTAAAACAGAAGCAAACTCCAATCAAAGATGGACTAGGAGGGCATTTAGTAGATATTTCACCTCTGAAAAGAGGGTGAGATTTGGAGGCTATCTGGCCCTTTCCAGACTCTATCTAAGAGTGTGGGAGAAAACACAACAAGTGGTACAGAAATCGAAATGGAAAGGGAAGGAATAATAGAAATGAAAACATACAATAGCATGTATATAAAGCATGAACAGATACTCTAGAAATACCGAGAGAACGCTGAGCCATTTTATTAATCTGATAAATATAGAGGAGTAAAATAGGTGATCAAAGATATAGCACCTAAGCTTGCACAAGGCAAGTTAAGATCTACTCATCAGAACACTACATGGACTGGCTGTGTATCAGATCTGTGTTCCAGCTGCTGAAAACGGCTGCGTAGCTGTCCCGAAATTCCTCCTTACGGATCTGTGATTTCCTCCCACTGATCACGCCGCCACTATCTGGATCCTCAATAATATGATCACCGCTGATCCAGAAATCCCCAATACGGACTGCGTCCTCCCACTCAGGACTGCGCAGTCAATAAATGCGCTGCTCCTCCTTAGATGTCGTGCAGTCAATAGATGTGATGCTCCTCCACAAATACAGCAGATCAATTCTCCTACAAAAACACTGACGGGACTACCTCACCCGAGCAGACACTCGAATTCCCCCCGGGCTGAGGGCGAGATCTCCGAACGGAGACACTCAATGCGCTAAACAGCGCTGCAGACAAGCTAAACAGCCAGCATGCTCAATAGTTGCAATGACCAGATTCAAAAATGCATAAACTCCCACGATCCCGAAATGAGGTGGCTATCATCTTTATATAGTGTTGGCCGCTCTCAAAACCTACGGCCGCCTCCACCCACGATACCACGGTAATATCCCTTGGCTGTGTGCACCTCCACCCACGATACCACAGTAATATCCCTTTGCTGCGTGCTTGATTTGGCCCCCTTGATTATAACGTTCGTCTAAAAGGAAGTCCCCCTTATTTTAGAGTGAGTTGTGTTCCCTTTACTCACTTTTATTCATAATCTAACTACTTAAAGAAAAATTGACCAAAATCGAATATTCCAATTAGCTATTACTAATTGGGAATATTACAGTCTCCCCTGGCAGAATGTTGCTTGTCTCCAATCAAATGTAGTGATGGATGCTGCAAGATTTTCTCGTTCTCCCAAGTAGCATCCTCATCTGGAAAATTCTTCCACCTTACCAAGAACTCCCGGATTTTCCTGTTCCGCAACTGCCTTTCCCTAGTATCAATAATTGCCTTGGGCTATAGTACCAAATTCCCTTCATCATCTGTAGGCGTCAGCTCCTCTGTCACTGTCACCTGCTGCCCCAATGCCTTCTTCAAACATGACACATGGAAAATGTTATGAATCTTGCTGCCTTGGGGCAGCTCCAATTCATACGCAACCTATCCAACTTTGCGTATCACCCTGTATGGTCCATAAAAACGAGGCTTGAGCTTCTCAGCTCCCTTCTGTTTTAGTGATGACTGTCAGTATGGCTGTAAACGTAGGTAGACCAAGTTTCCTACCTCAATCTGTCTTACCATCCGACCCCTGTCGGCATACCATTTCTGCTGGTTCTGCGCTGCAGCCATGTTATCCTTGAGAGCGCGGAGAATGTCTTGACTCTCCTAGATCCAATATTTGGCTCTCGGAGCCTTGCTAGCACCCAACATCATATCAAAAAAATATAAAGAATGGTACCCATACAAATCATAGAACGATATCATACCGATGGACATGTGATATGTGTTGTTGTAACAGTACTCCCCCAGATGCAACCACCTCAGCCATGCTCTCTGCTGCCCACTAACATAGTTACGCAAGTAGCCCTCCAGCCACTTGTTAACTATCTTTGTCTACCAATCTATCTGTGGGTGATAGCTAGTGCTCGGTGTCAGCTCCATCCCTACTAGCTGAAAAATCTCCTGCCAGAATCCGCCCATAAAGAGGCTGTCCCTGTCACTGATGATGGTCTTGGGAAGACCATGCAACCTGAAACTCTCTCTAGAGAACAACTCCGCTACTTGTGCTGCTGTATAGTGTGCGGATATGGCGAAAAAATGTGCGTACTTTGTCAGCCGATCAACGATGACGTATATACAGTCCTTGCCCTGCACCATGGGCAACCCTGTGATGAAATCCATCGAAATGCTCTCCCATTTTCCCTCCAGAATGGGAAGAGGCTGCAACAAGCCTGCGGGATCGTTCATCTCCCCCTTGTTTCTCTTGCAAACTTTTCACTTCCTGATATGGTGGAGCATATCCCCCTTGAGGCCTTTCCATGAGAACCTCTCTCTGATAGCCCGACAGGTTTTGGTAAACCCCTGATGGCTGGACAAGGTGAGTCATGAGATGCTTGAAGTATCTTCTTCTTGAACTGGGAGCCCTCTATCAAGAAGATCCTATCTCTGTAGTAGATGATCTCATATATCACCCTATATCTGTTATCTGTCACCTGACCATCCAGAACCTCACAGGAAAATTTATCCTTGGAGTACTCCACCAAGATTCGAGCCTTCCAATCTGTATCCAAGCTCATCAGAGACAACGTGGCTGGCCTATGTGAAAGTGCATCGGCTACCACGTTATTCTTCCCTTTGACATATTCAATGTCAAAGTCATAAGCCTGGATCTTGCTGATCCACTTCTGTTGCCTCTCCTGTAGTTGTTTCTGCTCCAAAAGAACCTGAGGCTGTTGTGATCAATCCTTACCTGGAACCTATTACCCACTAAGTATTGCCATAATTTGGCCATTGCATGCATAATGGCCAACATCTCCTTGTCGTATATAGGATACAACCGCTCATGAGGAAGGAGCTTTCTGCTCTCATAGGATATAGGGTGGCCTCCCTGCATCAAGACTTCGTCGATCCCCTCTCCCGACGCATCACAATCCAAAACAAAAGGCTGCATAAAATCTGGCAACGCAAGCACTGGACAGCTGCTCATAACCTCCTTGAGCCTGTCAAAAGCCCGCTGCGCTGTATCCGACCAACTGAATACCCCTTTCTTCGTTAGATCTGTAAGGGGTGCCGCAAGCTAAGAGAAAGTCTTGATGAACTTCCTGTAATATGTGCAGATGCCAACAAATCCTCGAAGTTCTGTCACATTTCTCGGCTTTGGCCAGTCTCTGATGGCCCTGATATTCTCATCGTGGACCCTCACTCCATCCACTCCTATGATTTGTGCCAAATAAAACATCTCCGTCATCCCAAACTCACACTTGGAGAGCTTAGCATAGAACTGTTGCTCCTCTAGGATATGCAGTACTACCTCTATGTGCTAAAGATACTCCTCCCAAGTCCTGCTATATATCAATATATCATCAAAAAATACCAACACTAACTTCCTCAGATGACTGCGGAAGATATGGTTCATGCATGACTGGAAAGTAGCTGGGGCATTGGTTAGCCCGAAAGGCATAACCAGAAACTCAAAGTGGCCATAATGGCACCTGAAAGCGGTCTTGGGAATATCCTGTTCCCTCACACGAATCTGGTGGTACCCGGATCTCAAATCAATCTTTGAGAAGAACTGAGCTCCTCTCAGCTCATCCATCAGCTCGTCAATCCGTGGTATGGGGTACCTGTTCTTCAAGGTCTTCTTATTTAGGGCCCTATAATCAATGCACATTCTCATTGTGCCATCCTTCTTCTTCACCAACACCACCGAAGAGGAAAAAGGACTGGTGTTAGGAAAAATATGTCCAAGAGCCAACAAATCCTGGATGGTCCGCTCAATTTCATCCTGATAGGCCTTGGGGTGCCTATAGGGTGTGGTAATAATGGCCTGGATGCCCTGCTCTAACTCAATAGTGTGCTCAAACCCCCGATCTAGTGGCTGTCCCAGCGGTATCTCTCCAAATACCGTCTCATACCTGTCGAGGATGGTCTGTATATCTGGATGAACTATTTGCCTGGTAGCCCCTGCCTCTAATGCCTACAACTCAACTTCCCACTCTATGTCTCCCTTCTGAAAGTCTACCTCCATCCGGTGAGCTGAAATAGTCTGAGGTGGGTAACTGTGCATCCCACGTATCTTCTCATGCTTCTCGGTCTTCTTGTCATCCCATTCCATCTCCAAGGCCTCCCAATATGTGGTGACTTTTCCCAAAGTAATCAGCCACTGTACACCCAATACCACATTGGTATCTGGTATGTTAAACACAAAAAAGCGGTCGGTCACTGTGTAGGTACCCATCGTCACAGCCAGCTCTGGAACATACCTGTTACACTGCATCGTCTGATTTCCTGGGACTAGCACTGAAAATCCATCAAAGCTCTCTATCGGTATGCCTCTCCTCTCAACCATCTATGCATCGATGAAGTTTTGGGTTGCCCCACTGTCTACCAGAACTGAAACTCACTGCCCACACATTATCCCTCGGACCCACAACGTCAGATACTTGGGTACTCCTCGCAATGCTGCAAGGGTCCCCCCTGTGGGTGCAAAAGCTGCACCTCCTGCTCCTGGAGGTGGAGGTGGAAAATGGTCCTGCTCTATCTGACTGTCTCCTACCTCCCCATCATCATACTCATCCTCTTCCCTGCTACTCTCGGAGAAGACCTCAATGAAATGTGCTTTGTCAGCAGCACATCTGTGACCTGGTGCCCACGACTCCTGACAGGTAATGCACAACCTCTTCTTATTTAACTCCCTCCGGGCATCATCATCGAGCTGTACCCTACCCTGATTCCCCTTCGGAGGCAGAATATTCACATCCTTCGGATAAGGTGTCTTGGTCCGTGGTAAGGCATCCTGCAAATCCCGAGTTCTGCCAATGGCATCCTGGAGTGTGGCTGGTCTAGTGGATCTGACTAGACCCCGAAGTGGCTCTTCTAACCCCTAAACAAACATATAGATCATCCGAGCTACGGATAGATCTAGCACCATCATTGAAATCCTCAGGAAATCTGCAATATACTTCTCAGGACTCCCGGTCTATTTGAGCCTCGTCAACTCAACAAAGTGCTCCTCTGGTTCCTTCCGTTCGAACCTCTCTATTAGTCTTCGAGTGAACTTGGCATAGGTAGTCACGGTGGAATGACAAATTGTCACCCTTCCATGGAACCACCAGTCCTGAGCCTCACCCTCCAAATGCAGCGTGGCCACCTTGATGGCCTCCATTTCTGCCATCTGGTTGAGCTGGAAATATACATCTAGCTTCTCCACCCAAGACTTTGCCGAACTGTTTGATGAACCATCAAACATAGGTAAATGGAATCGGCTCACTGTGCGTTGGGTGTCTCCATCATGATAATTCTGGTGCCCTCTGTGATGGTCACGGGATCTGAACAAAGTCTTTGAATAAAATGGCATCCCTGAACTCTTGCCTAGCTGCCTGGTACTCAGAAAAATATTCACTTATTCGGTCTGGTTCTTCCTGTGCTTATTTCCCCATATGTGCACTCATAAAAGTGGGCATAGTGGCATGAATGGGGGCATGTGATGCCTGGTGCAGAGCGGCAACCTTCTCTTGCAAATGGTGGGATGTGCCCGACCCCTCACCATCCTGGAAACCCTTTGGGATTTCACGATGTCTAGCCTCCACAGCCATGAATCTCTGGCCCATCACCTCTATTTGCCTTGCTAGATCCTACACTGATATGAGGAGTGCTTCCCCAAACTATTTTACATCGCTATCCTCCGCCATTGGCTCTCCCTGCTCTGCTTCTACCGCAGGCTCCTCCTGTTCTTTGTCCACCACTCGAATGCAACCTCCTTCTCCGTAGGTATTCTCCAACCTATGCTCAATATCTCTGTACCTCCTACCTCTATGGAAGATGTATGGTTTTTGTTCCGATGACATAGACTACTAGCTCCACAGGCTGAGCCAGATCTATGCTCTAATACCACTGTAATATCCCTTTTCAAGGATATCTCTAAAACATAAGCAGACTCCAATCAGAGATGGAATAGGAGGGAATTTAATAGATATTTCACCTCTGAAAAGAAGGTGAGATTTGGAGGCTATCTGGCCCTTTCCAGACTCTATCTAAGAGTGTGGGAGAAAACACAACAAGTGGTACAGAAATCGAAATGGAAAGGGAAGGAATAACAGAAATGCAAACATACAATAGCGTGTATATAAAGCATGAATAGATACTCAAGAAATACCAAGAGAACGCTGAGCCATATTATTAATCTGATAAATATAGAGGAGTACAATAGGTGATCAAAGTGATAGCACCTAAGATTGCACAAGGCAAGTTAATATCTACTCATCAGAACGCTGCATGGACTGGCTGCGTATCAGATCTGCGTTCCAGCTGCTGAAAATGGCTGCGTAGCTGTCCCGAAATTCCTCCTTACGGATCTATGCTTTCCTCCCACTGATCACGCCACCACTGTCTGGATCCTCAATAATATGATCACCGCTGATCCATAAATCCCCAATACGGACTATGTCCTCCCACTCAGGACTGCGCATTCAATAAACGTGCTGCTCCTCCACAGATGTCGCGCAGTCAATAGACGTGTTGCTCCTCCACAGATGTCGCGTAGTCAATAGACGCGTTGCTCCTCCACAAATACAACAAATCGATTCTCCTACAAAAACACTGACGGGACTACCTCACTCGAGCAGGCACTCGAAGTCCCCTGGGGCTGAGGGCAATATCTCCGAACGGAGACACTCAATGCGCTAAACAACGCTGCAAACGGGCTAAATAGCCAGCGTGCTCAATAGTCTCAATGACCAAATTCAAAAATGCATAAACTCCCATGATCCCAAAATGAGGTGGCTATCATCTTTATATAGTGTTGTCCGCTCTCAAAACCTACCGCCGCCTCCACCCACGATACCACGGTAATATCCCTTGGTTGCGTGCGCCTCCACCCATGATACCACGGTAATATCCCTTTGTTGCGTGCTTGATTTGGCCCCCTTGATTACAACGTGCATCTACTAGGAAGTCCCCCTTAGTTTACAGTGATTTGTGTTCCCTTTACTCACTTTTATTCATAATCTAACTACTTAAAGCAAAATTGACCAAAATCGAATATTCCAATTAGCTATTGCTAATTGGGAATATTACAATTTCACAATATTAAATGAAAGATCTAATGAAATGTATGGGAATACCGGGATTTTGACACTATTAAAACTTTGATATGAACCCAAGATATGTATGCTAAGAGTATTATTAGATATACAATTGATAAAAAAGTTTCCTGAAAGGTCATTAAGCTTTTAATTAGCTAAGGATCTCCATACAGGATATATTTCTTGAAGCGGCTTCCTCTGGAGACTATGTTAATGACCTATACTATAATTAAGGTATATTTATGATTCAAATCATTTGGAAGGCCCGAAAGGCCATTAATCCCTTTCTAGATTGGGAGGTAACTCTTCCAATGCATCTTTCATTCAATTCCCACTATATTTTTTGGTTCTATACTCATATATGCAAATGTGAATCCCCTAGATAAATTTCCTCGATTATCAAGCCATACATTTTGTCAAAATGGATTTTTATGATGAATGATCTCGTATATATTTAAAGTTCAGCCCAGATGCCTTTGAAATTCTCCACTAGCCACTAAGTTAACTAAATACAAATTTTTTTTAACTGAAGTTGAATTTTCTTTTAACATGTAGTGCAGTTATGGATTGTTGCGATTGATCAAAATCTCAAAGGCAACATTTAAGGTACACCCCCCCCCCCCACCCCCTCCCCTCCCACCCCCTTTATAGTGGTGGGAACATAAATTTAAAAATACAAAAAAGAAAGGGCCCAAGTTAGGAGTAGGCCTTAAATATTCACAATAATATGATACAACATTCACACAAACATGAATAAATTTGAATATCATAAATTTCAGCACACCTATAGGTAAAGAAACACACATTTGGATACATGAAAATAATCATGGAATGCATTTGTACATAACTTTAAAATATAATTGCAATCAAACTCGTAGCGATAAAAATATTTTCACTCTTGCAATAAGTTAAGCTTATAACTCAAAATAGAAATATCGCACTAGACATGAATTATTAGTAGTTCTTTGAGGAATCTTTAAAAATATATATAAATGTTTAACTAAGCGTTTATAATATCCAAGAAATTAAATGAAATTTTCCATTTAACAATAGGAATGGTGGTCCTACATGCCATATAAATAAGAAAAATACCTAGATGAAAAAAAAATCAATTAGCAATCGACTTTGATACTTAGAAAAGTCCAAAGTTTAGAAGGTTGGATGATTACTAAGTGAGACGTAAAGGTAGGGGGACCAAAATAGAAAAATTATGATGCTAGAAAATAAGACTCCCTTTGTTGAAGACCTCCTCAGGATATATGGTGAATACCTAATCATTGTAATTATCCATTAGCCATTTTGAAGTCATTATACCTTCTAGAGCATCTTCGAGGCATTGCTCGGCATAATATCGTAATGGTGAAATAGTCACTTCTTTATTTACTCCAACTTAAAATCATTCATCTTCAATCTCCTTCAAATCATTATTGTCTTGATGTACTATTTTTTATTTTTTATTGTTCTTTGTTTCTAATTTCAAAATTAATTAACCATTTCTTAATTTCTTGATTTCTTTGTTTTTTGAAGTCATTGCCCTATGTGATATTTAATACATTGACACATTCTTGCATTTTCTCTCAAGTTAATATCATTGCGTCCATAATTAAATTGGGGCCTTCCAACTCCTTAGCCACCTCGATTAACTTAAAGAAAAAATTAGTCTTCCTTATCTTAATGTTGTTCCGTATGGAAATTAATTCTCAAATCATATTAATTGTTTCCTTCCAACAAGCCTTTAAGTACAGAATTCTACTTTTGGACGGATATTTTTTTTATTTTCTTTGGGATTTATTCATATCTAACACTTCCATAATAAATTTAGCTAAATCCTTCTAGTAGAACATCTTATCATTCTTTCTGTCTTTTTTGCAAATATTCAATAACATAATTAATTTTGACGAACAAGTTGGCTAAAGTCGTAGCCACTACCCACACTTTCAAGATTATGTAAATACTTTTATTTATAATATCTAATACTTACTATTCAATTTTGATCAACAAACTTGAAGCTACTCTAATCCTTGAAATATTTTTTGACGTGTCTTGTGAAAATTGACTTGGCTTGATAGTGGATATTCATTTAGTGAACAATGGCTTAAGTAACAAAGCCATTTCAAATTATTTTATTCTCTTTCATAATACTATGCTTTCCGTTTCTTGCTGAGAAAATGAATAAGCTAATGAATCTCTACTTACCTACTATAATTCAACTTGGATGGTTTTATTCTTTTGACATAGATCTTTGAGTTTGCCCTCTCAACCACCTACCAATTTTTCAAATTCACTTTTTAAAATTGTATGTCTTGGAACTCTTGTCATACACTACATTACGTAATGGGATTAATTAAATCTCAAAATCAAAAGGCTTGTCTCGATTCATTTCTTTAGTAATAAATTAGATTTCAAGCGCTCTCATTTCGACCGATTTTGGTACCTCCATCATTTCATTTATGCCATGAATATCTAATACTTGAATATTCACAAAATTAGGTATATCATGGGTATTCCAATGTGTTACTTATTTTTCTCTTTGAAATCACTCAAGCAGCATGAGACTTTTCCATATTGAGCTTGGGTTTATTACCATCACCACCTTCTCCAACATTGGCATTATCATGGAAACTTAAGGGGCATTAGGAAATATTTGATTATCTCCTTCACCTTCCATCTATATTGTTATAAGTAGTGCACCATATCCAATAAAATTAAAATGAGTTAAAAAATTAATTTCAGGGTCAAAACATCAGTTGTTTCTAGTTCATTTAATTTGAAATTCTCCAAATAGGTAGTGTATTCATTAATGTTGGAAATACTCTTAATACTAAGTTTTCCAAGTCTAATAAGAAAATGTATGAATTGTTTCCTTATTTTTTCATTAAAGAAATCTGCCCAATTCTTGTATTGTTGACAAACTTCCACCAAGAAAAAATTATCATAAACATAAAGCAATATGTTCTTTGCTTTGAATTTGAACAACCAAATAAATGAAAAGGTATCGTGTAATTGAAAATTTCCCT
This sequence comes from Pinus albicaulis, assembly GCA_034641835.2. Classification (NCBI taxonomy): domain Eukaryota; kingdom Viridiplantae; phylum Streptophyta; class Pinopsida; order Pinales; family Pinaceae; genus Pinus; species Pinus albicaulis. The sequence goes on from CM076578.1 coordinate 119,482,541, forward strand.
TACCTTTTAAAAGGGCCTTTAGAGGAGCAAATATTGGCTGAAGTACTAACCAACATTATCGTGCATTCTATAGGAAAGAAATTATGTACTGGATAGAAATAGAACTTCTTTTTGTGCTTCCAAAATGATGGGTACCATAACATTATTGGGTCAAAATAAAAATGTGAGTGATATGGAATAAGAAGGCCTTTGAAGAAATTCTAAAAGATGATAGCATAAAAAAAGTACAAAGACACAAAACAATTCCTTGTTTCAGTGAAATTCTTGAATTGGCATGAAATTTCAGCATAAATTGTATGAGTCGAGTAAAAAATGGCTCCCTCGTGGACATAATAATGTAGAAGATAAAGAAAATATTTGGGAACAAAATAAATGGACTCTTGAAGGAAAATAATGGAAAATGAAGAAATTATAGCCCTCATTGATAAAAAGTAGCCTATGTCAACTTTAGCTTGGAGCTCTCTCCATTCTCTCTCTCTCATACTCTTGGACACTTAGAGTTTTCTTGGAGCACTCTTGGAGGAGTGTGGAATACTTGGGATTTGGAGAATGAAGGAAAAGGGAAAGTAGGAAATTTTAAGAGGACATAGAGATCAACAACTACAAGGGTTTTTTCTTGTAGGTATTCAGTTGCATGCCTGATTTCCTTGCTAATTTTTGCATGCATGGAACATGCATGTGGTTTCTTGGTTATGATATTTTATTGGAATGGATTGGCTTGATTGATAGTGGTTTTGCGTAGCCTTTCCATTTCTTGGATATCCATGGTGTTGTGGGTTTCTTCCTTTTTTTGGTAGGTTCTCATGTTCCTTTAGGTGTGGGTTTAGTTATTAGTTCCTAGAGCCTTGGTTGGGAAAACTTTCTGGAAGCCTTGTAATAGCTTGGGTTGAATTACTAGTCTTGGCACCTTGGTTGGAAAAATGCATTGGAATCCCTTTAACAACTAGGGTTGAGTTACTAGTCCTGGAGCCTTGGTTGGAAAAATACTCTAGAGCCCAGTGACAGTTGTGTGTTGAGTTACTAGTCCTGGAGCCTTAGTTGGAAAAACGCTCTGGAGATCAACAACAGTTGTGGGTTGAGTTACTAGTCTTGGAAGGTGGGTTGGAAGAAATACTCTGGAGCCCTGGACAACAGGATGGAGACCGATATGGTGATGTTTAGTGATGTCCGACTGTGAGGTAGAATAACTAGTTTATGGTTGAGGTAGTTTGGACTCTAGAAGCCCTTGTTTGGTTATTATTGATGTGTTTCATGAGATCCCACATTCATGCTTGGAATATGGCACCAGGGTGACTGGATGAAAGAAATATTTGGTTAGCCTAGTCTATGGTCGGGTGGTACGTGGAAGTCACATACTTGGTTTCATTTTGCATATGTTGATAATAGATTCTTTCCTCTTGTATTAATAGTAAATATACTTTTTTATATGCGGTTCTTATGGATGTTATATCCTTCCTATTTATGTTGGTTATAGGATGGTTATGAGCACGTTTTATGATAATGATGATGTATGGCTATTATCATGTTTTGATATATAAATGGATGAACAATGAATATATAACCTAATAGATGATAATGCAGCTAATGTAATAAGGCATCATTGCTTCTTAGAGACTCTGAGATAAGTATGAGACCCACTATGCTCACATATATTTTTATGACCTGTATATTGCGTATTTGTGATATGTTCGACGAAATGTCTGTCATGCTTGGGCTTGGTTAGGTTAAGTCCTTGTTCAAGTTTTTTGTTAGAGTATTTGTCTTGGTTTCATTCATTGTCTTGAAAAGTCTCATCAATTTCCAGGAAGTGGTTGGAGAATAGCCTTGAAAAAGTGGCTTATATCTCACAGTCTCTTGCACAGAACTGGCTGAAAAAGGCTGCAGTCTCTCCCTTGCAAGCATTGCGGGAGGAACTATAGGGTTCCAGTCGCATGTATGTATTTTTATGGGAGTGACTGGAGATTTTTTTAGTGAAAAAATAACTTGACTCGGGGATTAGGCAACTGGAGTGGTAGATTATGCTACAAGGAAAATTCTCTCTAGTGGAGGTTATAAAGGAGATTTTTAGTGTATTAAAATTTGCCAAAATTGTCAAAAAAAAATTCTACAACATCCTTTTTTGGTAACGCGGGTTTTTACGGAGCTGCTAATGGAAATTCAACATAACTAAAAAAACGTTGGGTGGCCAGAGGTTTTTATGCATGTCCTTCTTATCCTTGCGCACTTCATGTGTGAATGCACCGATACAATTTCAACGGTATGAAACAGTGACATAAACATACCAAGCACCGGGGTGGAAAACAAATTTATGAAGGCTCGGGGAATTTACATACGCAACGTCCCAGTGCATGTCACCAACAAATATGCACCGGGTTGATAGAAACAATTGTGCAGTAGTGCATGTAAATGTGCTCACAATTGCATGGCCAATGGCATAGGTTTTGGTAAAACAAATTTTCACCCTCCACGACCCGTTAGTAGACAATTTGGCGATGCAGACAGAGCTAACCGAAAAAGAATGATACAATAGGTAGCATACTTTTGATGAAACTTGGATGTTGCAGTACCTAAATCAGCTCTTAAAAATTAAAATATTAAAGCTGACTTAACTAAATGAGTAAAAAAAAATAATATTAAAGCTAGGAATATTGTTGACATAACTTATCTAACAAGACAATTGTATTGATTAGCACATGACATGACACCATAGATGTTTATCAAGGCACCAAGTAAAAAAAGGCACACACGGAGGGAGTAATTTACGGATTCACACAATCAAGGGAATTTGAAGACTGATTATTGATGCAGAATTGAAATCCACTTGCAAGAAAATAGCCCCTAGTTGATTTTTAAGTGGCTTGTGATGATTTATTGCTCTTATCCACCGGTGGGGATTATAATTACACTTTACTGAAAGTAAACTTATTCTATTTACAGACACTAAACACACTTGCAGAAAGTAAATAACTGGGGACATGATCAAGACATCCATCCCACTATCGCGAAGCATGCCATTTTTAGAATCCCAAGATTCTTTAAATTGTCTACACAGAAAGGAACAAAAGGAAGTACAAAGATTTGTTGCAAGTGGTTAAAGATGCAATTTCAGTTTTAGCAATGGAGTGAGAAAAACTTTTTTTTTTTAGAAAATGAATTAACCTCAACATTGTCTTGAAACCTGGCCTGCCATATTTTTCATTAGGAGGGAAAGATGTGGTACCTCACAATTATTTACAAGCAAAGAAAACTCACATTCCATGAAAAAAATTTATGCATTTGTGTGAGTGATTAACCCCACTCTCACAGTTGTATTGTTTTAGAGTTTTATACCCGGGTTTTATTTCAGAATTATCACTTGTGTGTGTAAAGGAGATATACCTTTTGAGTCATACTACAAGTGTTGATCTAAGACAATAGATAATAAGCATGCCAAAGCAACCTTTCAGATTAGTTATGAATAATTTCTTCATAACTAAGACAATACCTTTTGAGTCATACTGCAAGTGTTGATCTAAGACAATAGATAATAAGCATGACAAAGCAACCTTTCAGATTAGTTATGAATAAATTATTCATTAGACAATGAGTGTGCAAGTTGGGTTCTCCAAGAACCTTATGACAGTACACTTCATTTAGTTTTTTTGTTCCAATAATAATTTTTAGTTCTATTTTTCCAATAATAATTAATGCTAGATCGACATATTCAAGCATCATATTGCAAATTGCATTCAAATTACTGTATATATGTATGTGGTGAGAGAGAAGTTGAAATGAATTGCTAAGCAATGCAAATGACCATTTTTATTGTTGATGAGATACAAAGACCTTGTTAGCAAGATATATAATGAAAAACACATCTTAAGTATACATTCATACATCAGTTGATCTAGTAAGCAGATCTATGCACTAAATGAGAATTTAAAGGAAACCTATTGCACTAATTCAAATATTCAGAAAACCCTAATATATGCATGGTTGACATATACCATGTGTAGACTATTTGAGAACTGTAAAGAAACCTAATACACTAATTCTTATATTTAGAAAACCCTAATATATGCATGGCACACATATACCTCTAGTTGTAAGTGAAGTTGATAAATATCATTTTGCACTCTAATGGATAATACAATATGATACAAACTTAGACCCGATTGACTTTATCTATGCAATTGTGCATACAAATACATGCTGAGACAATAATAAAACTATTCAATTCTTTAATCTATTAACATTAACAACATCCATAGCTACATTTTGTGAGGGTTCCTAGACTTGCCGAAGAAGATGCGATGAGATTTGTGCATGGAAGCCACCACCCTAGACACCTTGATTTCATTATTTGCATGAATTCCAGTCTATTTCAGTTCGCTTGCATGAGGATAAGTTTGATATATCAGTGGACTAATCAACATGAGGGCTAGTATTAAGTCTGCATATGCATGAAATCAGGTTTGACAGCTCCAACAGGGTGGGTTTAGAGACTTGCATATAGGGTAGGATGAGTGGATTAGGAACTTTACAGTTTACTGCATGAGGAAAAACTTGAAGGGTTAATAAAAATTGAGAGTTGAATCATATAACTTGTTGAACTAGAATGACATATCCATATAGCACTGTCTTGAATTGATGTGTGTTCAAAATAAAAATAAAATTAAGAGAAAATTTGGGTGGGCTTGTGGCCTTGCATGCAATGCATGTGCCTCCACGTCTTGCATGCATTGCATGTGACCCCACTTGGAGACCATTTCTTTACACTTTTATAAACATTGGCATCCTGGAGAGCCCATGTCAAGACCATTGATAAATTTCTATACATTTTCTAAACATTGTAATATGCTAACCTACTTTTCCGGCATTCCATATTATGTTAACCCTCTTATCATGTGTGCCATATTCTGTAAATTGTTTCTCAAAGGTGTTTCTCTATCTTTTATGGGGTTTTAGTCCCTACCAAAATAGTTAAAAATGAACCATTTACTACGCCCTTCGAACCCTTTAAGCCCTGAATAGGTGAGACACACAGACACATAATATATTTAGTCTATTCATGAATGATATATGCATATATGAATCATATTTCCTTAATTTTATAGAGACCCAAGTTGATCAGGAGATCATGTCCAAGTTGAAAAAAATGCTCAAAAATGGAACTTCTTAGAATTTGTTTCAATATGAACGACTGGAAAGGCCTTATCGCTGTGATTTTGGTGCCACAAATGGGACTCAAATCCGATTTTGTATGTGAAAGTTACTGAAGTTTGAAATCGCCCAATGACCTTAAAAACAAGACTTTTTGACCAAAACAAATTGTCATTTTCAAAAAAATTATATGGCAAAAAATTTATTTTTATAAATTTTTATATGGGCCTATTATAGGGTGCCACGTGGCCTGCCCGGAGGTTGCCACGTGGCCCCAGGCCAATGGTTAAAAAAAATGTTGAAATGGTTGGAGGTCATGAGGGTCGAACCCTCGACCCGACTCCTTGGGCAGGGTCGACCCAACCATTATAATGCGGGAAGAACATGCATAGTGGGTGAGTCAGCTAGTTCAAAACCTAAATGGAGGCAGAGTTATATGTGCAAGTCGGGTAGTGGAGATAAATGTGCAGTCGGGTCGTGAAGAGTTAAAGTTAAACGGGCAGAGTTTTATGGATTAGTCCTCAGGGCTAAGCTCCGAGACCATACGCCCAGAAGTTCAAAACCACCGGATAGCAATTTTTTATCGCGGAGTTTGAAGGGGGCTAGCCCTAGCACTAAGCGCCCGACTCCATGTAACCTATAGGGGGTGACCAAAGGCGCGGGTTATAACTTATCCGCCATCATAAACAGTTTTCGAAGACATTGCATGTAAACGTGCCAATTGCAACTAACAGTTACAATAAATGCTGCCCCTAAAAATAGCATGATTCTACCTAATCTGAGTTGTCTGCCTCTTTTGGTGTAACTAACTGGAGTTCCTCCAATTTTGGAGGAGGTTTTCTAGTGCCACTGGGCAAAATCTTGTTTGGGTCATAACTTTCTCAATTTTTGACCAAGAAAGATGAAATTTTAGTCAATTTTGGCTTTTCTGAGCATCCTGGAGACTTTGGGATAGGTTGCAGAGAAAATAGAGGTGTTATACAACCATTTTTTCTTCAGGGAAGAGGAAAGAGCCATTGGGGCCATTAGGGAGATGGAGCTGTATTGGGTTGTACTTCACTGTTTTAGGTGAAATAAAAGCCATTTTTAGCTTATTTATGTCTTCTAAAGTCAAATTCATAGCTTGTTTTTCCTGTTTAGGCATATATTTGACTGTGTAACCATTTTTGAGAAAATTAATAGAGCAAGGACATGCCATTGGGGAGCCTTGGACCGACAGATGTAGCCCAGGAGGGGTGAACTTCCTCATTAGTTTGTTGTGTTATGCTATGGTGAATTTTTATTGCTGTGTATTTCTGCTATGATATATTAAGCAGTAAATTTAAATAAGAAATTATCACACATAAACTCAGAAACAATTACCAAAAACACTTTGTTTAACCTGCAAGACCTAAAGAATACTTTGCACACTTAATTAAATGGAAATGGATACTTTGCACAACATTTACAAATAGTTCCATTTTTAGATCAGTTGGTATCAAAGCTAGAGTTTTACTCTGCATTTGTCCTTGTGCAAATATATAGTTGATTGTTTGCAAGTTTTGATGCTTACTAGGCTTAAACGCAAAAGAGGGGAAGGACAATTGGTTAGAGTACAAGTTAATCCTCAACCAAGGAGGGCCAGAGAGCCATTGTCTCCACCATCTATTACACCCCCAAGAGCTACTGAAGAATCCTTAAGAATGTCTTCAAGAGAAGGAGAAGCTCCTAAAGACATTGATCCCAAAGAAGAAGAATGGGTATTCTGAAAGGCTTTTTTGGACATGACTGAGATGGTGGGGATACTCTACCAAGAAAGGAATTATAGGCTTGTTAGAGAAGGGTATAAACATCATAAAGAAGGAGAGGGTTCTTCAGGAGGAAATAAAAGTGATGAAAAGTCAAAGAAAGGACTTGGAGAAAATGGTGATCCACCATCCCCATCTTCATCCTCTTCCTCAACATCGTCATCCTCTACTTCGTTGAATCAATCTCACAAGTCTAAAACCACTGGTAAAAGTCCATTTTTAAAGCTTGATGTTAAATTTGAGTTGCCTATGTTTAATGGTGAAGTCAATGCAGAGAAACTTGACAACTAGATAAGGTTGTTGGAGGTTTACTTGAAGATACAGAACCTTCATGATGAAGACACCAAGATACAACTAGCCTCTTTGAGAATGGATGGAGCAGAACTGGTATGGTGGGAATCCAAGACAAAGGATGAAATAAAAAAAACATGATAAGATCACTTTATCATGGGATGAATTTATTACTGCAATTAAAAATCAATTTTGTCCATTAGCTCATTTACAAAAGGCTATCATGAACTAGAAAAACTTCAGACAACTTAAGGGATGAAACGTATAAGACTACACCCAAGAGTTTAGGAAAAGAGCACTCATATTAGGGGTAGAATTAAAAATTCAAGATACTTTGCTGGAATATATAGGTGGTTTGCATAGCTACCTTAAACATATTATCCTTATGTTCAATCCTACTAGTCTAGATGAAGTTTGTGTACAAGCTATGCATTTAGAGGCTAGAGGGAAAAAAAATTGATGAGGGTAGAAACAAGCCTTTTAAGGGGAAAAACAAAGATAAAACCTCTAAGGGAAAAGGCAAAAAAGAATGCATCTGTCAAACAGGAGGGTGAGAAAGTGATATGTAAACATTGTTCAAGAGAAGGCCATGAAGAGAAAAACTGTTGGAAACTTCGTCCTGAAAAAAGAACTCAGTTTAAAAAAAACAAAGGAAAGAAGAAAACTGCAGCTACTACAACTACACCACAAGACTTAGGTGATGATTCAGGTGACGAAACCAAAATTGCAGCCATGGGTTTGAAGAGTATGAAGGGAAAGGAAACTAAAACTAAGCCAAGCACTAGTACTTCAAAATGCCATATACAAGCTCCAAATGAGAAAGAAAGAATTGAATTGTTCCATGTGAGGGTAGTCTCAAAAAATACAAAAATTGACACACCGTTTGACAGTGGGTCACAAGCAAATCTCATATCAGAAGACCTGTTCAAATAGCTTAAAATTGAGACCATTCCACATCCCAAGCCATATCCACTTGGATGGATATGAAAGGATGCAAACTTACAAGTCTCAAGAAAGTGCATATTGCGTTTTGTGATTACTGCACACTTTATTGACACAGTTAAACTTGATGTAGTGCCACTTGATATATCAGGAATTGTTTTGGGAAGTCCTTAATTATTTGATAGGAAAGTGATCTTCCATCGCCATGAAAATAAGTATCATATTTTTAAAGATGGCAAGGAGTTAATTGTCAAAGCACATTGCAAGAAGACAAATATAGCGATGGTAAATGTGGGACAGGTAAAAAGGCTAGTGAATTCTAGTAAGAGTTTCGTACTTCTTATGGTTAAGCCCAACGTTGATGTGAATTATGTCATTTGAAAATTGTGATTCCAAGCTTAAATCAGATTTATATGATGTAGTTCATGCACATCATGAGATGTTTCAGGAACCAACAGGTTTTCCTCTTAAAAGGGAGATTCAACATGAAATATAGTTACAACAAGATTTTTCTCTTCCTAATATAGGCATGTACTGCATGTCTATCATGGAGAATGCTGAAATAAAGAGGAAAATTAAGGAATTGTTGGAAAAAGGTTTCATAAGACCAAGCACTTCGCCATGTGGGTCACTGATAGTGCTGATTCCAAAGAAAGATGAAACTTGGCACATGTGTGTGGACTTCAAGGCATTGAACAAGATAACAGTAAAGAATTGTTACCCACTCCCAAGGATAGATGATTTGTTAGGTCAGCTTAAACATGTTAAATATTTCACTAAGTTATACTTACGTAGTGGTTATCATCAAATTAGAATTGTAGAAAGTGACATCTGGAAGACAACATTTAAAACCAAACAGGGACTCTTTGAGTGGCTTGTTATGCCATTTGGTTTATGCAATGCACCTGCAACTTTCATGCGGGTAATTGATGATGTCTTACATCATTTTCTTGATGATTTAGTTATTGTATACTTAGACGACATCTTAATTTTCAGCAATACTAGAGAAGAGCATGTCATGCATGTTAAGAAAGTACTTGATGTTTTGAAGAAAAATTAGTTATTTCTTAAAATGTCAAAGTGTGAATTTGTAAAGACTTCTTTGGTTTATTTGGGACACATAGTAGTAGGAGGTGCTTTGAGAATTTATCCTTATAAGGTAGAAGTCATTGTGAATTTTCTTACTCCCAAATCCATTACAAAGGTAAGAAGTTTTTTGGGTGCAGCTCAGTATTAGAGGAAGTTTATTTCTAACTTCTCTGCCATAGCAGCTCCTATGCATGCAGTGACAAGTGTGAAGCGTGCTTTCCAATGGGGAGGAAAGCAACAGAAAGATTTCGAGTCTTTGAAAGAGAAGATAAGTCCAGCTCCAGTCCTTGCATTACTGGACTTGAGATAGCCATTCGAGATTCAGACTGATGCTAGTGATTATGCCATGGGTACAGTTCTCTTACAACATGGTAAGCCTATCACATTTCATTCTGAGACATTTAATGGTGTTGTTGTGAATTATCCTACTTATGATAAGGAGTTGTATGTGTTGGTACAAAGAATCAAAAAGTGGAAACATTATTTGATGGGAAAAGAAACAGTTGTTCATACCAACCATCAGCCTTTACAGTACTTGCAGTCGCAAAGTAAATTACAGCAGTCACGACATTTCAGATGGATGGGTTTCATACAAAAATTTCACTTAGTAATAAGGTACACGAAAGGTATTTTCAATAAACTTACTGATTGCTTTCAAGGCCTATTATTAGTGCTACTACTTTACTTAAGAATGATTCTGTAACATCTACCATATAAATCATATTATAATTACCAAAATAAATAAATAAATTATCTTACCATTGAATTAATTATTCAACAATCATTCAATACATATATTACATTAACCTTTGTCTAAAGTTTACCATACCCGAATCTCTACTCTTGCGATTAAAAGGTTTTGGCAATGCTAAGCTTCTGACATATAGTACCATGGTGAATGATCCCATTTTATTTTATGTACCCTTATATCTGGTTTATCATAAAGTTTGATTTCCAATCGCCTTATCACAAGGTATCGGGCTCGTAAATATTAATTGTGGAGGTTAATTGATTAAATTTCCAGTCTCGATAATTCACTAGCATTTAAGTAAGTCTAGATTTAAGCTACTACTACAACTATGTTGTTTTTACGTGGCACTCAATCCACCATTCGATCTGCCTTCCTCGTGATCCACAGGGTGAAAATTTCGATGAGCTTTCTAGGGTAACGCAACTGTTTTTCCCCCATTCTTTGATTCAGTTTCATTGTGTTTCTTCATTGCAAAGAGGTTTGAGCTCTGCAACACCTTCGTTGGCTCGGCATGCCATCGAGGTCACAATGATAGCCATCACGGCTTGATTTATCACTTAGGGTTTTATGAGATTCTAGAAAGGTGTTGTTTTCTAAACTTCAAAGATACATTTTAATTCTTTCGGCATGGAACTGTTGTTTTCTTCCGGCCGCTTCTCTGCTGGGCAAGCCATGCATGTATTCACAACTCCTTCTCGCATATGCAAGAGTCTCTAGTCGAATCAATAGGTAAAGTTATTATTTATTTTACAGTGTTCTTGCTTAATGACAAGCAATGTTATTCATTGTATTTTTTTTTGGATCCCTTCTTCATATTCCAGCCCGAATTTCTTTATTTCGTACTTACTGTTACATTATTCTTTTTAATTCTTTACGGTAGATTCCACTTTGGCAGGCTCTTCAAGGGTTCGAACACTAAGCTCCACCTTCAGCTATCACAAATGTTAAGTAACAGAGACGTTCTCCCTAGCATTCACTTAGATATCTCAGAGTTGTAATTCTCGCCTCTGCTTACCCTGCAGGCGAGGATTAACTTTCTCAATGGTCTACCAATGACTAATTGCTTCTTGCTTATATTTTCATTTACGACATGAAGCAATGCTTTGAAGTTTACTGATAATTGAGGTTTTTACATTTGTATAAAAAACATTATTCTTTCAGTTCTTTTCGGTCCTCGAGTACTATTACTTTTTTTTGGGTTAAAAACGAGGGTTTGACCCTGCGTTTGAATAGTGCCTCCCTTGGCGATGTAAATTTAACATTACGACTTCTGTTAATATATTAATGTTTTCTCTTACTTTCAATCTGTAATAATTGTTTAGCTCATAATAGTATTTGAACTTCATTAGGGGTTTTTGCTTGCATTTTACAGTATTTAAGCGACAGTTGAAATAACAAAGAAACAAATCATTTAATTGATAAAATGTGTTCCTCATTTCTCTCAAGTTGTTAGTTTAATTATGATACTGAGAATTTACTTGAAATTCTCCAATAATGTTCGTTATTGCTCCTGAGCTATGGTTCACGATAATAGCCTGCATGCATGTTTAATTCTTATGCCATAAATAAACCATGTTTTTCATTGTATTATCTTTTTGAAATTCTCTTGGATAAACTGAAATGTACGAATGTAAATATTTACAGTGGACTATTTGTTCCCTTTTTAACAATACTAATGTTTTTCCAGTTTGCCACTAATGAGTTTACTTTTGCAACATAATTGAAAATTCCTGTGAAGTTATAACTCCAATACTGAGAGTTTTCTCTTACACTGTTACAAATAAATATTTCATTTTGTTTAAGAATTATAACCAAAGCTACTCACTACATCTCTATATTACTACTTTTTTTCTTTCAGTTCAGTAGTATTTCTTTATGCAACTAATTAAAGAATATGTCCGGACCATAACTATTCATGTAATATCATAGCTATCGAGGATGATCTACCTAGAACCTTCATTAGAGGGTATGGGTTTACGGTACTCTTTTTCATATTTGAGTAACAATAAACACTTACTCTAGAATTCTATTAACTGTGGCATCAAAAGCACAGGAAAATTTCCTATTGAATATTCAAAACTGAATTTTTACAAAACTTCTAATCTCAATTACAGTAACAGATTATACTTATCTCTCCACTTTTCTGTGACTAATATTTTTTCCTCCCGTCTGCGAGTGAGGCTATTACGTCCTCCAACTCTCCCCCGTGCTCCAAGCCGAAGCCTAATGGTGAACTAAAAACCTAGAAGAGACCTCAGGAAAGTCCGGTCCAGTCTCCAATTCCAGTATTCCACAGAAATATGAATATTCCACTAGTATTTCTAGTGCAGAATTCTTTTTAGTAATTTCATTTTCCTTAAATTCAAAAACAGAGAACCCCCAAACCTCACTGGGATTCCATATTTATCCTCAGAGGTTGGGTAACTTTTTCAACTAAATTTTGTTCAACCAATCCTCAGATCTTGAATTTATTTTCTTTGATTTTTACTATCAGTATTTTACTTATGGAACTAATTCCATAATCAGTTTTCCATTATTCAAGAATTAAATTTCTATCCACAAAATTTCTTTTTCAATATGATAAAAGTAAATGCTTGAAAAATTCTAACAAATAGCTTAACAACTAGTTAATAAATAAACTATTGGTTACAACTTCCCCCCCTAGAAGTGAACACCGTCCCTGGTGTTCGCGTTCTACTCCAGCAAATAGTTCAGGATAGGATTCCCGAACAAAACCTTCATCCTCCCAGGTAGCTTCCTCCGGGCCAAACTACTTCTAGTGCACTTTAACCTGGGCGATGGCTCATTTCCAGATCATGATTTCCCTCCGATCGATTATACTATGAGGTTCTATCAGAAACTCTCCGTCCGGATCGACCTACAACAAAGATTCTTAATCAGTTTTTCACATAAATATTAACATTTTTAATCAGTCTTGTATGCATATTCTACCTGAATATTCTGCCAGTGAACTATATGTTTTGAATCATGTATGTATTTTTTCAATAGTGATATATTAAAAACATTATGCACTCGAATATGACTGGGCAAAGCCAAATGGTAAGCCACAGGTCTTACTCATTCCAATATTTGGAATAGACCGCAAAATTTGGGAGCTAACTTGGCACAAGATGCCCATCTCAAAGTGCTTTTCTTTAGCTTGATCCTTACGTACACATGGTCCCCCACTTCAAATTCACGATAGGTCCTTTTTTTGTTTGCATACACTTTTTGTCTATCCTGTGCTGCCTTCAAATTTTGTCGAATTTTCTTTATTTCAGTTTCCATTTCAGCCAACATGTCGGGTCCAAGCATCAACTTGTTTTCTAGGCTGCTCCAATTAATAGACGTTCTACACTGACACCCACACAAAGCTTCAAATGGAATCATCTTGAGTGACTCATGATAGCCATTGTTGTATGTGAACTCCACTAGATGTAAATACTCCTCCCACCTAGTTGGTTGTTGCATTACATACATACGTAACATGTCTTCCAAAATTTGGTTCACTCGCTCTGTCTGACTATATGTCTGCGGATGATACGCAGTACTGAAATTAATTTGAGTTCCCAACCCAGTGAACAGTGTTTTCCAAAATTTTGATGTAAAATTTACATCCCTGTCAGATATGACAATCTTTGGAATTCCATGCAATCTAAAAATATCTCGCATGAATATATTTGCTGTCTGCACTGTCTTATAAGTGGACTGTACTAGTATAAAGTGTTCAGATTTGCTTAATATATCCACCACCACCATTATATAATCATTGTGCCTTTTTTTATCTTGGTAGTCCAGTGATAAAATCTAAATATATCACTTCCCACTTCCATTCTGGTATCTGTATAGGCTGCATCAACCCAGTTGGATGTCGGTGCTCCACTTTCACTTGTTGGCATTCTAAGGACTTATTCAAATATTCTACTATATCTCTCCTCATACCAGGCCAGAAGTAATTCTTCCTTATGGCTGTTAGCATCTTTTGATAACCAGGGTGTCCCGAATAATTACTTCGATGATATTAATTTAATATCAATTCCTTCAACTCCATTTGGTTTGGGAAAAAAATTATTTTCTTGAAAGTTAACAAACCACCATGATCAATTTCATATTCAACTGGTTTTCCATGTTCTTTGAGCTCCTTTGCTTACTGCCACATAAACTGGTATTCAGGTTCTTTATCTGCTTCTGATTTTATTTGTTCCAGAAATCTAGACTCAACTTGATTACAATATAATTGATAAATACCATGCAACTTTCTGCTTAATGCATCTGCTACTCGATTCTCCTTAGCTTTCACATGTTGCATATCAATATACAATTCACTCAGGAAAGCATTCCACCTTGCCTAACGAGAGTTGAGATCATCCTGCTTAAAATAGCTAGTTAGGCTGCTGTGATCTGTTTTGAGCACAAATCTTTTCCCAAGTAAATAGTGCCTCCACACCCGAAGTGCATGCACCACTGCTGTTAATTCTAAGAAATAGGCTCATGTTCTTTTAATTTTAGGGACTCATACACAATCACCTTTCCCTCTTGTGACAAGATTGCCCCAACTCCTTCCTTGCAATCATCTGTGCATACCTCAAACTATTTATTAGGATCAGCTACTTTTAACACTGGAGCGGTAGTTAATAACTGCTTTAGCTTTTCAAAACTGTCTTGACATTCCCTTGTCCATTTAAATACCTTTCCTTTCCTTTGTAGTGAGGTGATTTGAAAAGAAATCCTTGAGAATCCTTCAATAAATCACCGGTAATAACCAACCAATCCCATAAAGGATCAATGTCTGCCAAATTTTGAGGCACTTTCCATTCCATAATTGTTCTGATCTTCTCAGGGTCTACTGAAATACCTTCAATAGATATTACATGACCAAGGTACTGAATTTTGTTACTTGAAGAAATCACACTTGCTGAACTTGGCATACAGTTTGTGCTTCCTTAGCATTTCCAACACTATTCACAAATGTTCTTTGTGTTCCTCTACATTCTTAGAGTAAACTAAAATGGATTCCTTATTCCTAGTATTTCCTGGCGAGTGCCATCTTGTTTTCTATCGTAAATAACTTTTTCTTTGCAGTCTACCAATGTCCAATGCTTTTCTAACCAATCCATACCAAGTAATACATCATAAGATCCGAGCGGCAAAATATTCAAATCCACAGTTAGCTGTTGTTCATTAATTTCTAGTGCACAATTTGGTATTTTAGCAATAACCTTCCTCTTATCTCCAGTAGCTAACTATACTAGCCATGATTTTCTAAATTTTTGACTTGATAATTTACAACACTCTACTACTTTAGGAATTATATAGCTTAAAATTGCACTTGGATAACAGTTTACCTTCCAGTTCAATCATTGTTTACTGGTAGTCAGCTTGTCAGTCCTCTAATGTAGCATTAATCCTAGGTATGTTTCTGGCAACATCACCCACTGTTGAGGCCTCCTGTAGACTGGCTACTGTTTCGCTCCTAAATAGGTTGGGATAACAGTTTACCTTCTAGTTCAATCATTATTTACTGGTAGTCAGCTTGTCGATCCTCTAATGTAGCATTAATCCTGGGTATGTTTCTGGCAACATCACCCACTGTTGAGGCCTCCTGTAGATTGGAAACTGTTTCGCTCCTTCCTCACTATGGACAGTTTCGGTAATAATGAGCCTCCCCACAGCCCCAGCATTGTAAAGGTGGTTTTCGATTCTGAGTTTGTTCAGTCTTACTAGAAGCTTCTACAAGTTTATCATCTGCGGGACACCTTACTCTTTGATGATTTTTACCAAACTGTTTACTAACTGAACTCCTCACGGTACCTTTAAAATTACTGGTTTTTTTTCTTTTAAATCTAGAACTACCTTTATGTTTTTTCTTTGTCTGCCAGCTTTTACCTTGCTCCACCTTGCCTTTTGCTTGTTGGTAACACATTCTAGCTTTTCTGATAGCCTCATCCATTGTTTTAGGATTTACGAATTTTGTACACTCTTTCATATGAGTCGGAAAACTGCTTAGGAATCTCTGCACCTTAGCTTTTCATCTCTCAAGTAGGGTACATAACACAGTAATGAAGTAAATTCAATGATATATTCGTCCATTGTCATTTGTCCCAACTTAAAATCATGGAAATCCTTGGATTTCTCATCGTAAAAGCATTTTGTTAAGTACTTATCCTTAAAATACTGTTGAAATGCATCCCATGTTATATCTTGGTCATCTATATTCACTTCCTCCCACCATAAGGTGGCTTTCTCCCTTAATTGATAAATATTTAATCTTGCCTCAAGATTACTGTTGTATTCATATACTTGAAAATATTTATTCATATTAATTAGCCACGCTTCAGCTACTTCCTCCTCTACTCTGTCAAACATAGGGGGTTTGATTTTTCTAAATTCACCTTGAAACTCTACCTTCTGCCTTTTTATTTCCCTATGATCTGATACATTATCAGATTCAGCTTCATTATAATTCTTATTTCGGTTACTACGTTGTGACTGACTCCTTTCCATTCTAGTTGTATCATGATCTCTGGTTTGCTATTCAATTATTTCTCGAAACTCTGTATCAGTACTTGGCTTCTCATTTTCTTGATTTTTTTTATCAGAGAGACTTTTCAATATCCTCTCTTGTTCTTGCATTAGTCGTGCATTATCGTCTCGCACCTTTTCCATCTCTTCTTGTATTTTATGTACAGTGTTTAAGAGAATACTAGTTTGATGTTGTTGTTCCTCCAATAAGCAACTTGTTTGTTGGTGTTGTTCTACCTCCAGATGTATCCACATTTTTGGGTTTAATTCAGATCGGGTTTGTGTCTCCCCAACGCTCGGAGGTGGTTGTTGTGTCATTTTCCTCCTCATATCATTCTGCTAAACTCTTCCTCTCTGTGCATCATTAATATGCAACTTACAACATTAGTTGACCCTTGAGGGTCCCAGCATTACAACGTTGCTCTGATACCACTTGTAACACCTACCATATAAATCATATTATAATTACCAAAATAAAAATAAAAAAATTATCAAGATTACCATTGAATTAATTATTCAACAATCATTCAATACATATATTACATTAACCTTCGTCTAAAGTTTACATTACTTGAATCTCTACTCTTGCGATTAAAAGGTTTTGGCAACGCTAAGCTTCTGACATATAGTACCATGGTGAATGATACCATTTGATTTTATGTAACCTTATATTTGGTTTATCATAAAGTTTGATTTCCAATCGCCTTATCACAAGGTATCGGGCCTGTAAATATTAATTGCAGAGGTTAATTGATTAAATTACCAGTCTTGATAATTCACCAGCATTTAAGTAAGTCTAGATTTAAGTTATTGGTACAACTGCATTTTTTTTGTGTGGCACTCAATCCATCATTCGATCTGCCTTCCTCACGATCCACTGGGTGAAAATTTCGATGATATTTCTAGGGTAACGCAACCGTTTTCCCCCCATTCTCTGATCTGGTTTCGTTGTGTTTCTTCGCTGCAAAGAGGTTTGAGCTCTGCAACACCTTTGTTGGCTCCGCATGCCATCGAGGTCACAACAATAGCCATCATGGCTTGATTTATCACTTAGGGTTTTATGAGATTATAACAAGGTGTTTTTTTCTAAACTTCAGAGATACATTTTAATTCTTTCGGCATGGAACTATTGTTTTCTTCCGGCCGCTTCTCTGTTGGACAAGCCATGCATGTCTTCACAGCTCCTTCTCACATATGCAAGAGTATCTAGTCGAATCGACACGTAAATTTGTTATTTCTTTTACAGTGTTCTTGTTTAATGACAAGAGATTTTATTCATTGTATTTTTTTTGGATCCCTTCTTCATATTCCAACCTGGATTTCTTTATTTCATACTTACTATTACATTATTGTTTTTAATGCTTTACGGTAGATTCCACTTCGGTAGGCTCTGCAAGGGTTCGAACACTAAGCTCTACCTTCAACTATTACAACTGGTAAGTAACAGAGACGTTCTCCCTAGCATTCACTTAGATATCTCAGAGTTGCAATTCTTTGCTTACCCTGTAGGCGAGGATTAACTTTCTCAATGGTCAACCAAAAACTAATTTCTTCTTGCTTATCTTTTCATTTACAACATGTAGCCATGCTTCAATGTTTACTGATAATTCGGGTTTTTACGCTTGTATAAAAAAATTTATTCTTTCAGTTCTTTTCGGTCCTCGAGTACTCTTATTTTTTTTTTGGTTAAAAACGAGGGTTTAACCCTGCATTTGAACAGTGCCTCCCTTGGCAATGTAAATTTAACATTATGGATTCTGTTAATATATTAATTTTTTCTCTTAATTTCAATCTTTAATAATTGTTTAGCTCATAATAGTATTTGAACTGCCTTAGGGGTTTTTGCTTGTATTTTACAGTATTTAAGCGACGGTTGAAATAACAGAGAAAAAAATCATTTAATTGATAAAATGTGTTCCTCATTTCTCTCAGGTCGTTAGTTTAATTATGATACTGATAATTTACTTGAAATTCTCCAATAATGTTCGTTACTGCTCCTGATCTATGGTTCACGATAATAGTCTGCATACAGATTTAATTCTTATGCCATAAATAAACCCTATTTTTCATTCGATTATCTTTCCAAAATTCTCTTGGATAAACTGAAATGTACGAATGTAAATATTTACAGTGGACTATTTGTTCCCTTTTTAACAATACTAATGTTTTTCCAGTTTGCCACTAATGAGTTTACTTTTACAATAGAATTAACAATTCTTGTGAATTTATCACTCCAACACTGGGTGTTTTCTCTTACACTATTACAAATAAATATTTCATTTTGTTTAAGAATTATAACCAGAGTTACTCACTACATCTCTATATTACTACTCTTTTTCTTTCAGTTCAGCAATATTTCTTTATGAACTAATTAAAGAATATGTTCAGACCATAAATGTCTGTGTAATATCATAGTTATTGAGGATGATCTACCTAGAACCTTCATTAGAGGGTCTGGGTTTATGGTCCTCTTTTTCATATTTGAGTAACAATAAACACTTACTCTGGAATTCTATTAACTGTGGCATCAAAAGAATAGGAAAATTTCCTACTTAATATTCAGAACTGAATTTTTACAAAACTTCTAATCTCAATTATAGTAACAGATTATACTTATCTGTCCACTTTTCTGTGACTAATATTTTTGCCTCTCATCCACAAGTGAGGCTATTACGTCCCCCCGTGCTCCAAGCCTGAGCCTAGTGGTGAACATAAAACTTGGAAGAGACCTCAGGACAGTCCGGTCCAGTCTCCAATTCCAGTATTCCACAGAAATCTGAATATTCCACTAGTATTACTAGTGTAGAATTCTTTTCAGTAATTTCCTTTTCCTTCAATTCAAAAAAAGAGAACCCCAAAACCTCACTGGGATTCCATATTTAACCTCAGAGGTTGGGTAACTGTTTCAACTAAATTCTGTTCAACCAATCCTCAGATCTTGAATTTATTTTCTTTTATTTTTACTATCAGTATTTTACTTATGGAACTAATTCCATAATCAGTTTTCCATTATTCAAGAATTAAATTTCCGTCCAAAAAATTTCTTTTTCAATATAATAAAAGTAAGTGTTTGCAAAATTCTAACAAATAGCTTAACAACTAGTTAATAAATAAACTAGTGGTTACAGATTCTATTGTACATGAAAGCTACATAGAATAATATGCATCAAATGTTGATTTTAAGGATGTGTATGCTAGTTGGAGTGAAGGGAATCATGTTGAGGAGAATGATTATCACTTGTATAATAATTTTTTGTTTCATATGGGCAAGTTATGTATACCAGAGGGGGAGAGACTAAGTGTCATGAGAGAAGCTCATTCTTCTCTTATTGTTGTACATTTCGGGGTAAGAAAAATGGTGGCACATTTACAGAGTGACAGGGATTCCAGATTTGTTGGGAATTTTTGGTCCAATTTATGGAAGATGATGGACACCAAGTTGAAGAAGAGTATTTCTTTCCATCCGCAAATAGAAGGCAAAACAGAAGTAGTGAACAAAACCATTGTACATATCTTGAGAGGTTATTGTAGCAAGCATCCCAAGCTTTGGGATGAGCACTTGAATTACATTTAGCATGCTTACAATCGGGCCAAGCACTCTTCTACAAATACTTCACCTTTTGAAGCTTGTTTTGGGTATTTGCCTAAGTCACTTTTAGATTTCATTCTTGAGAAGGATGTTTCCATTGATGGGCATAGTGACATTAACAAAGCTCGCATGTTCATTGAAATAATTTAGCTCATACATCAACAGGTTCAAGAACAACTTGAAAAAATTCAAGGCAAGTACAAGGAGAGGCATGACAAACACAGAATTGATCATAAGTTTCAAGAAGGAGATGAGGTATGGTTGCATATTAGTAAGGAAAGAATGCAAGGAGAAGGTAAAAAGCTAAAGCCTATTCATTATGGTCCATTCAAGATCCTTAAACAAGTTGGAAATAATTATTTTCAACTAGATTTGCCTTCATATATGCAAATGTATTTTGTTGTGAATGTGGAAAATTTACGTTTGTATGAACATCCTCTAATTTTTTATCATGAAAGTGACATTCAACTGCCATCCATAGATAATCTCTCGCCATAATTTTTGGATGAGCTGAAAGAAGATACTATCCTTGACAGAAGGACACGTACTTTGACGAGGGGAAATGTCGATTATATTCGGGTTGGTCTTAAAGGCAGAAAACCGAGTAAGGAAAAATGGATGGAGGTGGAAAAGTTGAGGGATATATATACTCATCTTCTTAACAGGTAATTGAAGGATTTTGGGGTCCAAAAGCTTCCCAATGGGGAGGTGTGATCAGGAGATCATGTCCAAGTTGAAAAAAATGCTCAAAAATGGAACTGCTCAGACTTGTTTGCAATCTAAATGACTAGAAATTCCTCGTCACTATGATTCTGGTGCCACAAATGGGACTCAAATCCGATGTCATATGTGAAAGTTACTAAAGTTTGAAATCACCCAATGACCTTCAAAACAAGACTTTTTGACCAAAAAAAATTGTCATTTTAAAAAATTTTATATGTCCAAAATTTCATTTTTTATAAATTTTTATATGGGCCTATTATAGGGTGCCACGGGCCCTGCCCAGAGGCTGCCACATGGCCCCAGGCCAATGGTTAAAAAACATGTTGAAATGGTTGGAGGTCATGAGGGTCGAATCCTCGACCTGACTCCTTGGGCAGGGTCGACCCAACCATTATATCGTGGGCAGAACATGCATAGTGGGTGAGTTGAATCGTTCAAAACCTGAATGGAGGCAGAGTTATATGGGCGAGTCGGATCATGGAGCTAAACGTGCAGTTGGGTCATGAAGAGTTAAAGTTAAACTGGCGGAGTTTTATGGATTAGTTCTCAGGGATAAGCTCCGAGGCCATACACCCAAGAGCTCAAAACCATTGGCTAGCAATTTTTTATGGTGGAGTTTGAAGGGGGCTAGCCCCAACACTAAGCGCCTGACTCCATGTAACCTACAGGCTGTGACCAAGGGCACGGGTTATAACTTATCTTCCAACATAAACAATTTCCAAAGACATTGCATGTAAACACGCCAGTTGGAACTAGCAGTTATAATAAATACTGCCCCTAAAAATAGTGTGGTTCCACCTAATCTTAGTTGTCCGCCTTTTTTTCTCGAACTAACGGGAGTTCCTCCAATTTGGAGGAGTTTTTCTAGTGCCACTAGGCAAAATCTTGTTTGGGTCATAACTTTCTCAATTTTCGACCAAACAAGATGAAATTTTAGTCAATTTTGGCCTTTCTGAGAATTCTGGAGAGTTTGGGATAGGTTGCAAAGTGAAGCGAGGTGTTATACAACCATTTTTTCTTTAGGGAAGAGGAAAGAGCCACTAGGTCCATCACGGATATGGATTTGTATTAGGTTGTAATTCATTGTTTGAGGTGAAACAAAAGCCAATTTTAGCTTATTTCTATCTTCTGAAGTCAAATTCATAGCTTGTTTTTCATGTTTAGGAATACATTTCACTGTGTAACCATTTTTGAGAAAATTAATAGAGCAAGTACATGCCATTGGGGAGCTTTGGACCGACAGATGTAGCCCAGGAGGGGTGAACTGCCTCATCAGTTTGTTGTGTTATGCTATGGTGAATTAATATTGCTGTGTATTTCTGCTGCGATAGATTGAACAATAAATTTAAATAACAAATTCTCACACATATACTCAGAAACAATTACCAAAAACACTTTGTTTAACCTACAAGACATGAAGAATACTTTGCAAACTTAATTAAATTGAAATTAATACTTTGCACAACATTTACAAATAGTTCCATTTTCATATCACAAGTTTTGTTATGAATCCATTCGATCTCAGCTCTTAAATTCTCTAAGGGGGATGGTCATCTCCTCTCTCAAATTCTAATTTGAGGCGATACGATCCAATCACCCTCACTGTAAGCGTATGAGAAACATAGTTTCGTCAATGTGAGATTTGGGCACTTTTGATTTTCCATATTCTGTTAATTGTCATTTTTCTATGACAAAGAGCTGTTGTCTTCAAGAATGGGGAGACTTAGAATCATAGACGGTTAAGGGTATGGCACCACCACCGCTGATCTGAGCATTGCTCTCTTCAACAATGAGTAGAATTAGAACCATAAAAAATTAAGGTTATGGCACTCCCATCACTACTCTCCAAAAATGGGGTGTCTTACAACATGTGCTTTGAGATAAAATGCATTGTTGATCCCCTATGGTGTGTTCGAGGCAATATTTCTATTGTGGTAACCGCTACCAATTTCCACCTGCCCAATTACACCCACCCAACGAAAATGATGGATCAACAGTGCAACCCTCCCTGAAATCTATTTGAGATGGCGATGCCCGCATTCAAACATATCGCAATTTGGTGGGATTCCAATACAGAAGGTATTAAGTTTCTCGACTTTAAAATAAAAAAAAATATACTTGTGGGTTTTGAAAGGTTATGTAACTATAGTGTAACATTATGATGATTGTTTATAGAGTGGCATGTGTACTTACCTAAGTATGAAGGAAAAACTTTGTCATGGATCATGGCTCTAGACCATGGCTCTAGACACTGTCATCCCTGTAATTTTTTTAGTTTTATACGAGACGCACCGACCAAATCTCAGCAGATGAAAACTGAGCAAAGCTCAGATGCAAACTGACCAAAGCTGAGATGCAGACGCCAGGTAGCTAATCTGACTGGCACCAACGCTACTTGTATTTGAAGTTGGGATGTCAAGGTAAAGAATTTAGATTTGAATTTGGGTTTATATGCCATACACATCCAACATTCAGGTCAAGCCTTAGTACCCCAAGCTTCTTTCATACATGCCATACACACCACATCTGCCAGGATAGGATACGCCACTGCAAGGCATGGGAAGGAAGGGGAAGGAAGAGGCCACCTGACACATCCAACGCCACTACAAGGAATCAGAAGGAAGGGGAAGGAAGAGGCCACCTGACACAGCCAGTTATGGTCATAACGTGTTCTTGTTTTATTTTGGCAAGTAAGAGAAGGAAGAGGCCACTCGACAGAGCTAGTTATGGTCATAACGTGTTCTTGTTTCCTTCTGGAATGGGGCACTAGAAATTTCTCTCGCATGTGACACTATCAAAACAATGACACCACTCACAAGTTTATGACACTTGTTACACTTAGAAAAAATTGGTAGCAGGCATACATGTACAGAAACAGAAGCCGAAGAAGAAAAACTATGGAATTGTTTTTGGAATAACGCTAGTTTGGTTAAAGATAAATGCACCCACTAATACTAAATATAATTTAATACTTTCAAACTAATGCTAGCATTAGTTTGTAGTTTCCAAATATGAGTGAAACATATATCATATTCTACATGCTTATCGCCATCCTAACCTCGGGAAGAGGCCAATAAGAAGACCAATTACTCTATTGGTACTTAGAAAAGAATATGTAAATTTCATAGGCTGCAATATGCCGAGTAGACTGTAAAGACTAAAAAACTTTAGATTACTTACACATGAACTAATGTTGAAAAATAATTTCCAATTACTATATTCTCGGGCCGAATGACAAAGACAATAATGAAGATTTCACTCCAAGGTTTACGTAACCTCCCATGTCTTTAGATTTCCATAAATGTTTCACACCAATTTGAATGTCGATTTCCAATAATATTTAATATCAATCTCAATGTCATTTAAAGTAAAAATTTAGGGAGGGTTTTAACATTATCCAAGGCATCATGAAATCAAATGGATTTTTCATATAACATTACTCTTATTCATAGAAATCATATTTTTTTATTTATATCTCTAAGTTGAGGTTCTAAGTTAATATGGAGGTTAAGCTATGCCTCCAAAATTCGTTATGAATGAATTTATAAATGCGTATGATTTTCCCTTACGTTTTATTTACATAATTTCATTTGTTCCTTTTAATTAAAGCTTTGTGAATATTTATGTTAATATATTTCACAGATGTAATAAAGGGCTCCTCGTAGTTTTATTACTAAAACTTTAAACCACCCTCTTTTAAAATTTTCCACTTATGATTATTTTTATAAAAATGATTTTCTTGCCATTTTAAAATTTACTAAGAAAATTGAAAAGAGTACTCATTCATGCATTTTGAGAGTTTCATTGAAAAGATAGGATAGAGTTCCTTAATGTTATTATTTTTTGGGGAGATTTAATTCACTTTTTAATCCTTTAACACTTATTTCTAACTACAAAACCTACTTTTAGATACTTTTTATGTGGGTCAATATTTAGAGTTAAGATTGAGGATTTGTTATCTTATTTTTAGTTTTATAAATTCAAAATATACAAACTAAAAACTTGGTTAAATAATGGAATTTATTTATTATAACATTGCTACTTACATTATTGTCAAATAACCAACCTACCACGGTGATAGCTTTAATTTCCAAATTCTAAATTTACATCAAATTCGACGACCCAAATGTACTACTACTCTTGGCAGGTGTGTTAATTTTCATAGTATGCTAGATTGGAAGAAATAATTCATCGTTTTTCTTTTGGCTAATACAAACTAAATAAAAGTATTTCACTATATTCAACGAAAGATCTAATGCACTCTATGGGAATATCGGTATTTTGACACTATTAAAACTTTGATAGGAGTCCAAGATATGTATGCTAAGAGTATTATTAGATATACAATTGATAAAAATGTTTCCTGAAAGGTGCTTAAGCTTTTAGTTAGCTAAGGATCTCCATACAAGATATATTCCTTGAAGGGGCTTCCTCTAGACACTATGTTAATGACCTATACTATAACTAAGGTATATTTATGATTCAAATCATTTGGAAGGCCCGGAAGGCCATTAATCCCTTTCTAGCTTGGGAGGTAAGTCTTCCAATGCATCTTTCATTCAATTCCCACTATATTTTTTGTTCTATACTCATATATGAAAATGTAAATCCCCTAGATAAATTTTCTCGATTATCAAGCAACACATTTTGTCAAAATGGATTTTTATGATGAATAATTTGGTATATACTTAAAGTAGAGCCCAGATGTCTTTGAAATTCTCCACTAGCCACTAAGTTAACTAAATATAATTTGTTTTTAACTGAAGTGGAATTTTATTTTAACATGTAGTGTAGTTATGGATTGTTGCAATTGATCAAAATATCAAAGGCAACATTTAAGGGACCCCCCTCCCCCCTTTATAGAGGTGGAAATTCTCTTTAAAAAAGAACGTAAAATTAAAAATACAAAAAATAAAGGGCCCAAGTTAGGACTAGGCTTTAAATATTCACAATAGTATGATACAAAATTCACACAAACATGAATAAATTTGAATATCCTAAATTTCAGCACACCTATAGGTAAAGAAACACACATTTGGATAGATGAAAATAATCATGGAATGAATTTGTACATAACTTTAAAATATAGTTGCATTCAAACTCGTAGGGATAAAAATATTTTCACTCTTGCAATAAGTTAAGCTTATAACTCAAAATAAAAATATCGCACTAGACATGAATTCTTAATAGTTCTTTGAGGAATATTTAAAAATATATATAAATGTTTAACTAAGATTTTATAATATCCAAGAAATTAAAATGATTTTTTCCATTTAACGATAGGAATGGTGTTCCCACATACCATATAAATAAGAAAAATACCTAGAAGAAAAAAAAATCAATTAGAAATCGACTTTGATAGTTAAAAAAGTCCAAAGTTTAGAAGGTTGGATGATTACTAAGTGAGAAGTAAAGGTAGGGGGACCACAATAGAAAAATTATGATGCTGGAAAATATAACTCCCTTTGTTGAAGACCTCATCGAATAATGGATGTATGGTGAATACCTAATCATTGTAATTATCCATGAACCATTTTGAAGTCATTATACCATCTAGAGCATCTTTAAGGCATTGTTCGGCATAATATCGTAATGGTGCAATAGTCACTTCTTTATGTACTTCGACTTAAAATAATTCATATTCAATATCCTTCAAATCATAATAATCTTGATGTACTATTTTTTATTGTTCTTTGTTTCTAATTACAAAATTAATTAACCATTTCTTGATTTCTTCTTTGGGAAAATCAACAAGTTTTTTGAAGTCATTGCCCTATGTGATATTTAATACATTGACACATTCTTGCATTTTCTCTCAAGTTAATATCATTGCATCCATAATTAAATTGGGGCCTTCCAACTCCTTAGCCACCTCTATTAACTTCAAGAACAAATTAGTCTTCCTTATCTTAATGTCGTTACATATGGAAATTAATTCTCAAAGTATATTAATTGTTTCCTTCCAACAAGCCTTTAATTACAGAATTCTACTTTTGGACGGATTTTTCTTTTCTTTTCTTTGGGATTTATTCATATCTAACACTTCCATAATAAATTTAGCTAAATCCTTCTAGTAGAACATCTTATCATTCTTTTTGTCTTTTTTGCAAATAATCAATGACATAATTAATTTTGACGAACAAGATGGCTAAAGTCGTAGCCACTACCCACACTTTCAAGATTATGTAAATACTTTTATTTATAATATCTAATACTTACTATTCAATTTTGATTAGCAAACTTGAAGCTACTCTAATCCTTGAAATATTTTTTGAAGTGTCTTATGAAAATTGACTTGGCTTGATGGTGGATATTGATTTAGTGAAAAATGGCTTAAGTAACAAAGACATTTCAATTTCTTTTATTCTATTTCATAATACTATGTTTTTTATTTCTTGTTGAGAAATTGAATAAGCTAATGCATCTCTACTTCCCTACTATAATTCAACTTTGATGGTTTTATTCTTTTGACATAGATCTTTGAGTTTACCCTGTCAACCACCTACCAATTTTTCAAATTCACTTTTTAAAATTGTATGTCATAGAACTCTTGGCATACACTACATTACGTAACGGGACTAATTAAATCTCAAAATCAAAAGGCTTGTAACTATCATTTCTTTAGTAATAAATTATATTTCAAGCGCTCTCATTTCAACTGATTTTGGTACCTCCATCATTTCATTTATGTCATGAATATATAATAATTGAATATTCACAACATTAGGTATATCATGGGTATTCCATTGCTTGTTACTTATTTTTCTCTTTGAACTCACTCAAGCAGCATGAGACTTTTCCGTATTGAGCTTGGGTTGATTACCATCACCACCTTCTCCAACATTGGCATTATCATGGAAACTTAAGGGGCATTAGGAAATATTTGATTATCTCCTTCACCTTCCACCTATATTGTTCTAAATAGTGCACCATATCCAATAAAATTAAAATGAGTCAAAAAATTAGTTTCTAGTTCATTTAATTTGAAATTCTCCAAATAGGTAGTGTATTCATTAATGTTGGAAATACTCTTGATACTAAATTTTCCAACTCTAATAAGAAAATGTATGAATTGTTTCCTTATTTTTTCATTAAAGAAATCTTCCCAATTCCTGTATTGTTGATAAACTTCCACCAAGAAAAAATTATCATAAACATAAAGCACTATGTGCTTTCCTTCTAATTTGAACAACCAAATAAATGAAAATGTATCCTGTAATTAGAAATTTACCTTCCCTTATAAAAGGGCCTTGGCTAAAGTACTAACCAACATTGTCGTGCATTCTACAAGGAAGAAATTATGTACTGGATAGAAATAGAACTTCTTTTTGTGCTTCCAAAATGATGAGTACCATAACATTATTGGGTCAAAATAAAAATGTGAGTGCTATGGAATAGGAATGCCTTTGAAGACATTCTAAAAGATGATAGCATAAAAAAGGTACAAAGACACACAAAAATTCCTTGTTTGAGTGAAATTCTTGAATTAGCATGAAATTTTAGCGTAAATCGTATGAGTCGAGTAAAAAATGTCTCCCTCTTGGAAATAATAATGTAGAAGATAAAGAAAATATTTGGGAACAAAATAAATGGACTCTTGAAGGAAAATAATGGAAAATGAAGAAATTATAGGCCTCATTGATAAAAGGTAGCCTTATGTCAGCTTTAGCTTGGAGCTCTCTCCATTCTCTCTCTCTCATACTCTTGGACACTTAGAGTTTTCTTGGAGCACTCTTGGAGGACTGTGGAATACTTGGGATTTGGAGAATGAAGGAAAAGGAAAAGTAGGAAAGTTTAAGAGGACATTGATATCAACAACTACAAGGGGTTTTTCTTGTAGGTATTCAGTTTCATGTTTGATTTCCTTGCTATTTTTTTCATGCATGGAACATGCATGTGGTTTCTTGGTTATGATATTTCATTGGCATGGATTGCCTCGATTGATAGTGGTTTTTCCTAGCCTTTCCATTTCTTAGATATCCACGGTGTTGTCGGTTTCTTCCTTTTTTTTTGGTTGGTTCTCATGTTCCTTTAGCTGTGGGTTTATTTAGTTCCTGGAGCCTTGGTTGGAAAAACTCTTTGGAAGCCCTGTACTATCCTGGGTTGAATTACTAGTCTTGGCACCTTGGTTGGACAAATGCTTTGGAAGCCCTTTAACAACTTGGGTTGAGTTACTAGTCTTGGAGCCTTGGTTGGAAAAACACTCTAAAGCCCAGTGACATTTGTGCATTGAGTTACTAATCCTGGAGCCTTAGTTGGACAAACGCTTTGGCATTTGACAAAATTTGTGGGTTGAGTTACTAGTCTTGGAAGGAAAGTTGGAAGAAATACTCTGGAGCCCTGGACAGTTTGGATGGAGATAGATATGGTGATCATTAGTGATGTCTGACTATGAGGTAGAATCACTAGCTGATGGTTGAGGTAGTTTGGCCTTTTTAAGGCCTTTTTTGGTTATTCTTGATGTGTTTCATGAGATCCCACATTCATGCTTGGAATATGGCATGAGGGTGACTGGATGAAAGAAATATTTGGTTAGCCTAGTCTATGGTCAGGTGGTATGTGCAAGTCACATACTTGGTTGCATTTTTCATATGTTGATAATATATTCTTTCCTCTTGTATTAACGGTAAATATACTTTTTTATATGTGGTTTTTATGGATTTTATATCCTTCCTATTTATGTTGGTTATATGATGGTTATGAGCATGTTTTATGATAATGATGATGTATGGCTATCATCATGTTTTGATATATAAATGGATGAACAATGAATATATAACCTAATAGATGATAATGTAGCTAATGTAATAAGGCATCAATGCTTCTTAGAGACTCTCAGATAAGTATGAGACCCACTATGCTCACATATATTGTTATTGCATATTTGTGATATGTTCGACGAAATGGTTATCATGCTTGGGCTTGGTTAGGTTAAGTCCTTGCTCAAGTTTTTTGTTAGAGGCTTTGTCTTTCTTTCTTTCATTGTCTCAAAAAGTATCATCAATTTCCAGGCAGTGGTTTGAGAATAGCCTTGAAAAAGTGGCTTAAATCTCACAGTCTCTAGCACAGAACTGGCTGAAAAAGACTGCAGTCTCTCCCTTGTAGGCATTGCGGGAGGAACTATAGGGTTCCAGTCGCATGCATGTGTTTTTATATGAGTGACTGGGGATTTTTTAGTGAAAAAATAACTTGACTCAGGGCTTGGGCACCTGGAGTGGTAGATTACGTTACAAGGAAAACTCTCTCTAGCAGATGTTATAAAGGAGATTTTTAGTATTATAAAATTGGCCAAAATTATCAAAAAAACATTTTCTACAACATCTATTTTTGGTAACGGAGGTTTTTACGGAGCTGCTAATGGAACTTCAACACAAATAAAAAAAAAATGGGTGGCCAGAGGTTTTTACGCATGTCTTTCTTATCAGTGCGCACTTCATGTGTGAATGCACCGATACGTTTTAAACGGTATGAAACGGTTCTGTATACATACCAAGAACTGTGATGGAAAATAAATTTCCGAAGCCCCAAGACATTTACATACACAACGTCCTAGTGCATGTCACCAAAAAATATGCACCGGGTTGATAGAAGGTGCATGCACAGTGTTTTTCATATTATAGTTGTAAATCACTGAGGAATTTAATGCAAGTAGTACCAGTGAGTTACAAATACGAATGCACCGGTGCATGAATCTTCTATCCACCCAGTGCGTATGGGTTTTTTACATGCTCCAGGACGTTAAGGTGTAAAAACTCACTGACACATTAAATGAAAACCATACCGGTCGATGCAACGCCTATACGTCGGGTGTGTATTATTTGGTGAAACACACTGGGTGTTCTAATTGGTATAGGTATTTGGTGCGATGCTCATAGGTCATATCAACGCACTAGTGCGCAGTATCATACACATGCACCAATGTTGATTTTCTGTTTTTTAGAAACACTGACTTGTGACAGTGAAATTATTTTTATTTTTAAAAATTCGTTATTCATCAAAAGCCGACTCATATCTTATAATAGTATCCATATCAATTAAATTTTTATTAGTGTATTTGAATGTGATGTTTGGATGAATTTTTTATATCATCAGATTTCACATGTCTTCATTATAATATTTAATCATCCATATATTTAATCAGTGGTGTAACATTTCACAGTGGCAATGGAGAATGTAATAGAATAAATTAAAACATATTTATTATATATACATGAATAAGAGACTCTTTGTCATACAAAATGGGACAGTTATTGGTAACCCTTTGTATGTCAATTGGGACACTATGTCCATTACATTAAACAAAATATCTGATTTCACATACAAATATTTCAAAATATACACCGCCTTGCTTTGATATCCAAACATATTGATCATCATTATTGGTTGGAACTACTGTCATTGCTCGAGCTACTTCCATGACTTGAGTTATTTGGAGGAATTTTTTGTTAATTGTTTTGATTGTTTTCTTCTTCTTCAAGTTCCATCTACAAACATAAAAATAAAGTATAATGAGTGTATCTACATTGGTGAGAATAATGAAAGTCCCAATATTAAACAATATATATCAATGTAAATCGAAAATAAATGTACCATAGCAAGAATTTACTCGTGAACTATACATATTATTTCAAAACCAATTACATGCCTTCTTTCAATAACTATTTTGTTGGCACAATTCCATACTTTGTTTCCTGCAATTTTTATACCCCATAACAAATTATAGATTTAATATAAAATATTTTAAATTTTTGTTCTATTAATTATAGACGGACCTAAGTAAAACATGATAGATACTTACAAATTCCACAATTAATTCATGATATTCCAACATATACTAACAACCCATATTTAACCTTGTGTCAATCAATTCTTCTCATGGTTCTTCTTTGTATGTTAGCACTTTTTTGAAGACATTAACTTATGATTGTTGTAAAAACACTTAAAATATACAAAAAAGAAATTTAGTTAAGTTGTTATAAGGAAGTACCAATTAGTCACAAAGTTAGATATCAACCTTTTTCTTCATTGTTGTCATGTTTAATGTGTTGAATGGGTTCCATTTTCTTTTCTTTTCTGCAAGAAAATACTTGAAAATTAATATTTAATGCTAAATTATTAATTTATTGTACCTAATCAAAAAATTCAATGATTACATATTACCTTTGAAGTGTGTTGTTGTTGAGATGGCTCCTCGTGCGATGCAATTATGTCTATTTCTTTGACCATCTCCTTGTACACCTTTTTGGACATTCCTACTGGCATATTTCTGATATCATCTTGTTCATCCTTTGAGATTTTCATAATCTTCCTGAAAAGGTAACATGAAAATACACTATTTAATTTTATATTGATATATGAAAACTAAATATCAGAAAAAGTGATATTTATAAATGATTTCTTTGTAGTAATATATACATATAATTCTAAAAAAAATTAAAGTAATAGTACATTTTCAATGCTTCCTTTTTTTTGTTGTATGTTTTTTCTATTAAAAGTCTGACATGTCTCATTGACCAATTCTCTAGAATCTCTTCCTGTATTTTAAATAAAATTTGGTTCCTGGAATCATTGGATTGATTTTGTATTGTAAGTGGAAAGAATGTTTATAAATTTATTCCACTAGATCCCTCAAATTGTTGTAAAATTTTCCCCCCTTTTGTTAACCTCCAGCACCAGTCTAGATGAGCTAAGGAGAAATTCATTTTCATCTGCATGTTCTATTTTTTTTCTTTTCTTAGAATAACATTCCTTTCCTTCGTTGTTGGTCTCTGTAGAAAATTAAACATATATGAGTTAATATATTGTTTGATACATGTTATTTAGTATTTTTAAGTATATTATTAATGAAAATTCAAAAAAGAAACTCATACTGGATCGATAGTATTTTTTCATTCACCTGATTCATCCATTTGCAATTTTTCCATCAAGATTTTACTCTCTTATGCTCTTAGATCATAAAGAATTTTATTGAGCCTTGTCATTTTGTGGCTCTAAATGACACACACTAAACAATACATATTAGTTAAACTTACATATAGTTCAAAAATAATAATTTTTGTAAAGAAATTACAAATAACTTGCATTTTTTGCTTTTCTAGATGTGTTATCAATATTTTTTTTAACTGAACTCTTGTGAGCCATTTTTTTTATCAATATATAACCTGTACCATTCATTAATATATTTTATAAATGAATCACATACTTTTCAGGTAAAAAAAAATCAAGAAAACAATGTGTCTATCTAAATTAAACGCACAGTGCTTTTATATTTTTAACCGCACCGGTGTGACTTTCACCACTTAAGCACTGACAAAGGGAAAAAAATTTAAATGATAAAGGTGTGATATGTTATTATAAATGCACTGGCACTACAGTAGCAACACTGTACGGTTCTGTTTGTCGATAGGAGACCCAATGTGTTATATTAATACGGGAGCACCGATTAATATAAACATAAACGAATGGAAAATTATTTTTATCAAACATTGGTTTTTTTTTAATACGTGTTTGATGCGTTATAATAAAACTGTGCATCGGTGCGTGATATTAAATAGGGCTCACCAATTAACAAAATTTGTTTTTAAAAAAATCGTGCAAGGGTCGACAGAGTTTGGGATCCGACTCTACAAGTGGTATCATGGGTTAGATGTCAAACACCTATATGTATAGTAATACACACCCTATAAATCTAAAATGAAAAGCCCTAATTGTGAAATTTTGCACTCACATGAATAAGAAAAAGAAAGGGTTTAACGTAAGAATGGTTTTTTTTTTGTTTTTTATGAATTTTAATTAAATCTAAATAAGAATAGAGATTGTAAATTATTTTATTAGTAAAATGCACAATAAAATTTAAATTTTTACCATGCATGTATTAAATCTAACATAAACTGTAAAAATAACAATTTTTACAATAAAATTTAACACTTTTACTATACTACAGGGTTTTTGTGTGAATCACCAGATGTTTCAAATTCTGATTCTCTGAATAGTGATGATGTTCGAAATTATTTTTCTGCTACACAATTCTCTTTTGCTCCAGGTATGTCTCTCGTCCAAATCCCTCCCTGAATTTTTTTGCAAAAATAATGAAATAATGAATAGCTTTGTTATGAAACTAGTTCCAAAATAGAATAAAAGATAGATCAATGCCTTAGAAATCATCCACTTCAAGAGGGAAACCTCCTTTATATTACATAGATGAAAAATTATAGGATGATACAAATGGAAAAACCTTCTTTCTATATATAGAAGTCCATGGGGTCACATTATAATCCTAGCCGACCTAACAATAATAATGTAAGGGAACAACAATAAAAATAGTGGGATTTTATGGGGCATAATAATAGCAATATAGGGACTACAGGGGTACAAAAATAACAATAAGGGGGCTACACTAACAACAATAAGGGACTACACTAGTAATATAGGGACCTAACATGCCCCTCTCCTTAAAAAATGTGGTGTCCTCAACACTTGAGGAGTTTTGGATACTTCTGTATAAAATTCTCATCCTCCCTTGTGGAATTTTTAGGGGGTAATTTCTTCCACTCGATGAGATACTCTGAAATTGATCGATTTCTTAGCTATCGAGTTCTTGTTTTTGTGACTTCCTCAAATTCCAATATGATTTTTCCTTCCTCATCAAGTTCTGGCAATATTGTTTGAACTGGAAGTTTGTCACTTATAACCTTCTTTAAGCATGAAACATCAAAAACTGGGTGAACTCGGAAAGAAGCAAGAAGCTCCAATTTGTATGACATAGTACCAATATTTTGCAACACCTTGTAAGGACCATTATCGTTCTTAGCTTTCTTGAGGGAAATTTTTTTGTACGGTTGTAGCTGTAAAAATACCCAGTCTCCTACACCAAAATTTCTCTCTATGCGATGTTAATATACCTGTTGTTTCATTTGATTTTGTGCCAAATAGAGGTTATCCTTTAAGATTTGGATAACTTGTTGTTGATGCTTGATGTGATCTTCTACTCCTTGAACCTTAGAATTTTCTCTAAAATATGATGTAATGGATGGTGGATGATATCCATAAAGTGTCATAAATGGGGTCATATTTTCTACAGTATGGAGGGAATTTTTATACCACCATTCACCCAAAGGTAACCACTTGAACCATTTTTTTTGTTTATCAGATACAAAAAAACGAAGATATCCTTCCAAACATTTCTTAACTATCTCAGTTTTCCCATCGGATTGAGAATGATAAGATGAGATATGAGCTAGTTCAGTAAGCAAACAAGAAATAATTTGATCCAAATATTTCCAGTGAAAATAGGATCTCTGTAGCTGATAATAATCTTTTGGTTTC
Organism: Pinus albicaulis; assembly: GCA_034641835.2. NCBI lineage: Eukaryota > Viridiplantae > Streptophyta > Pinopsida > Pinales > Pinaceae > Pinus > Pinus albicaulis. The sequence goes on from CM076578.1 coordinate 119,517,702, forward strand.
CATCTAGCTTTTGAATTGTTTCCATAAATGCAGTAGCAACTGTAATTGCTTTAAATGGATGAGATAATGCACAAAAGTGTGCATACTTGATAAGTCTATCAACTACCACCATGATGAAACTCTTTTCTTTGGACTCAAGTAAACCTGTCATAAAATCCATTTAAAATTCCTCCCAACGTTGACTTGGAATGGATAAATCTCGTAGCAGAACTGGGGTTCTAATTGTATCAACTTCATTTTCTTGGAAAACCAAACATTCTATCACAAACTTTTGAATATCAAATTTAAGGCCATCCCAGAAAAATTCTTTCTTCACCCTGTGGTAAGTTTTTAAAAATCCCGAGTGTCCTCCTAAGGGAGAGGTGTGCAATTCCAAAAGAATGTTTTGTTTTTGTTGTGAATTATTACAAATATATAAGCGATATTTGTACCATAAGGAATCATATTTCCAACTAAATGTATCAGATGTACTGGGATCTCGTTGGAAATTTTGAATGTGTGTCTGCACTTCTTCATCATTCTTCTATTGTTCCCTTGCTTCGGTTATCCAATCTGGTTGGATAATAGAAATGGTACAAAGGAATGCTTCCACCTCCTCATTTTTTCTTGAGAGTGCATCTGCAAAAATATTTAGCTTCACTTTTTTTTAGATGATTTCAAACCCATAACCCAACATCTTTGTGACCCATTTTTGTTGCTCTTCTAAAGATAGTCTTTGTTCCGAAATTAATTTAAGACTATCATGATTATTTTTTACCTTGAAGTGTCTTCCCATTAGGTAAGATCGCCATATATTTAGTGCATGCAGTATTGCAAACATTTCCTTCTCATAAATAGCTTTTTATAAATACTTTCCTTCGATTGGACGACTTTCAAAAGAAATGGGTCCTCCTTCTTGCGTTAAAACAACAACAATTCCATTTCTTGACTCATCACATTCCACAATAAAGGTTTTTGTGATGTCTGGCGTAGCTAAGACTGGTGCTTGGCACATTGCCTCTTTAAGATGTTCAAAGGCCTTAGTTGCTTCGGGAGTCCATGAAAATGCATCTTTATTCAATAATTTTGTTAGATGTTTTGTTATTATCCCATCATTCTTAAAAAAATTGCGATAATACCATGTTAGCCCGAGAAATCCTCACAATTTCTTTAAGGTTGTGGGGAATTTCCATTAATTAATAGCGTTAATTTTGTTAGGGTCTACCATAACACCCTCCTGAGATACAATATGACCCAGATACTCCAAATATTTTACTCCAAACAAACATTTGGAGGTTTTTGCATATAATTATTTCTCCTCCAATAGTTTGAGCACCCTGTCAACATGTTGAACATGATCCTTCCAAGACCTGTTGTATATTAGTATATCATCAAAAAATATTAACAAAAATTTTCTAACGAAGGGTTTGAAAATGGAATTCAACCCTTGAAATGTACAAGGTGCATTGGTAAGACCAAAAGGCATGACCAAAAATTCATAATGACCCTCATGAGCTCGAAATGTTGTTTTCAAAATATCTTTAGTCTTCATTCTAATTTGATGATATCATGAACCGAGATCCAACTTGGTAAAATAAATTGATCCATGTAATTCATCCAATAATTCATCAATCACAAGGATGAGAAATTTGTCTTTAATAGTGAGCTTATTGAGCTATCTATAATCTTGACACATGCGCCATGATCCATACTTCTTATGCACCAATACTACTGGAGTAGAGAAAGAACTTTGACTAGGTTGAATTATACCAGCCTCTAACATTTATTCAATCATACGTTTAGTTTCGATCTTTTGGACATAAGGATATTTGTAAGGCATAATGTTTGGAGGAACTCTTCCTGGAATAAAATTAATAGCATGATCATGATCACGAATAGGTGGGAGTCCTTTAGGAGTTTCAAACACCATGGAATGATTGTCCAAGACTTTTTGGAGATATGGAGAAATATATAATTTTGATGTTGGAACTTCTAGGGAGCATAATTGCGCAATTACACCTCATTGCTCTTTCTTCAAAAAATTTGTCATGACATTAGAGCTTATTATCTTTCAAGGATTCCCTGCGATACCCCGTAATTCAACTTCCTTTCCTTCCCAAAAAAAATTCAAGAAAAGTTCTTGAAAATTAAAAGCTATCGTCCCCAAATATTGTGACCATTGTAATCCTAGTACAATATTATCACCTCCCATTGTAATGGAAAGCATTGGACTATTAAATACATATTCCCCCATGGTTAGCTTGATATTATGGCACTTTCTAGAGAAATTTATAGTTCCTCCATTTTCAACCATCACTTGAAACTCTGGTGTTGGGTATATGAAGAAATTCAATTCCTTGGCTACCTTACAATGAATAAAATTATGGGTACTACCCGAATCAATCAACACTATTACATTTTTCTTCTTGATATGTCCTTCTATCTTGAGAGTTTGAGGAGTGGTAATTATTTCCAATGCATTATAGGATATGGTCAGGCTCATTTCTTCTTTCTCTAGGGTTATTTCCTAGTGTATATCCTCTTCTTTTGAAGCTTCTTGTTCATTTTATTCCTCTTATTCACAATATATGTAAAATAATTTCTTCTCAGCACACTTATGACCTTTAGTGTATTTTCTATCACAACTATAGCAAAGCCCTTTTTCTCTTTTTTCTTCCAATTTTTTTGGTTTCAACCTTGTAGGTTGTGGAAGTCTAGAAGTAGCAACACTTCCATATTTATAGATGTGAATGGTAGGCTTCCTTGTTGCCATAATTTTACTTTCAATTTTTCTTGCCAACCTGAATGCCTTCTCCAATGAATCAGGTTCCAAAAGGTGAACCTCATGTTGGATGTTATCCTTTAAAGTCCTTATGAAGACACCAATCTTGTGTTCCTCTGGAATATCAGTTACTCTTATATTCAATTTTTGGAATTCCTCAATGTGCTTCACCATTGAACCCTTTTGTTTGAAATTTATCAATTGGATGAAAAAGGTGTTGTTCTTTGTATCCTCATAATGTTCTATCATTTCCTCCATAAACTTTGACCAAGTGACAATTTGTTTACAAGAGAAAAGCCATCGATACCATACAAATGTATTTTGTTCTAAATATAAAGTTACAATGCATACATTTTGTGTGTTTTTCACATTATGGAGATCAAAATACTGCTCCATCTGTAGTATCCATGTTACAAGATCCTTTCCACCAAACTTCCTCATATCGATATTTGGAATATGGTGGGTCTTAAATCTAAAATTAGGGTCTATGAAATCATGATTAACATTTCTTTTGTTCTCTTCATGAGTTTTCTCTACTACCTTTTCACCATCAGGAAGATTTTCTTGTAGAAAATTTGCCAAACCTTCCATGTATTTCTTCAAATCTTCCATGTTGCCTTCTATACCATTGATCTTAGCTTCCATGACATCCATCTTAGCTTCCATGCCATCCATATTAGATTCCACTCCATCCATTTTAGCTTTCTTTCTATTCTTTAAACCATCCATCTTAGCTTCCACGCCTTTCTTCAAACCATGCATCTTAGCTTAAATGCCTTTCTTCAAACCATCCATTTCATTTTTTGTTACTCTTTACCCGAATGAAATTTTATGCACATGGTCTTGTAATTTTCATATATCATTTTGCACTTCTTCCTCTTCATGATTCATAGTAGAGGCTTATGAGGGCTTAATGGGTGTTGAATTATTTTTAGGGGGCATTTTAGAACCCAATATTGATATTTATGATTCAATATTCCCTTGGAGTCACTTAAAACTGATTTTTCAAACAAGAATTATGCAAAAAAAAAAAATTTAAATACACATTTTTTTCTTTCTTTTGAGGTGCTCGATATTGAAATTGATGTATCTCTCTAATTTCGGATCTCGAATATTTGAGCTTCGGTCCTATAGTAGCCCTCTAAGTCTTATTTCCAGTGCCATAGGTCAGACCTAATTTTTATTCTTTAAGAAAACATTATACCTGATCTCCCATAATGACCTAATTATGGACAGGTTCAATAGAGAAAACTTGTACAGTGTGCCACGTGTCATTGTTTCCTCCTTCGGCTCTGAAATTTATACAAAGGAAACTACATCCTGTTTACTTTTGGCCACTATTTACAAAATTCCAATACGATGCTGAGAGAGAGAATTATAACAATTTTCCCAGGGTCAAATCTTTGAGATGAAATTCGGGAGCCTGCAAAAACTCTAACTTCCATAGATCATATCTCTGAAAATACTGTAAACCAAGATCTGAAAGTTTTACACGAAGTTCCTCTAGATATATTCACAAATGGGCTTTTGTTTTAGAGTCTAAACCTTCGTAGAAAAACAATTATAGCGAAAATTCCACGATGACATGTTTGAAGCAGCGAAACCCTAGAATCCAAAGCTCTGATACCAAGTGTTATGAAACCAACTCCAAAATAGAAGAAAAGAGAGATAAACGCCTTATAAATCAGCCACTTAGAGGGTGAAACCTCCTTTACATTACATAAATGAAGAATTATTGGATGATAAAAATGACAAAACCTCCTTTCTATATATCGGAGTCCATGGTGTAACAATATAATCCTAGTCGACCTAACAATAATAATGTAAGGGCACAACAATAACAATAGTGGGATTTTATGGGGCACAATAATAAAAATATGGGGACTACAGGAGTACAAAAATAAGAATAAGGGGGCTACACTTACAACAATAAGGGACTACACTAGTAATATAGGGACCTAACAAGATTTTACTATTTAAAGAATGTTTTATGAAATTAGATTTCCGAAAATCATTTTCCGCTCATTTTTCAGTTTCCTACTTTTTTTCGCTTCAAAAAAATAAAGTTTTGTTTTGTTTTTTCCCAATATTCGATGCATTTGTTAGCTAACCGCACCGGTGTGACCGTTAATAAAACAACACCGGTGCAATTAATAATACATTAGCATTGATAACAATAACTCCTTTTTTAACACGCCGAAATTACTTTTAGGTATGTACACCAAAATTTATTGTTGATTTTTCTCAAATTCAGGGAGAAAATATCATAATTATATCAAATGGAAAATTCTTCAAAATCGAGCTCGTTCCATAATTTTTCTCAATGTCCATTGGAGAGTTCTCCCTATCAATCTCTAGACGTAATTACTTCAGGTTTTATTTATACTTTAATTATCTAGTTGAATTTATTCTTTTTATCCATGTCAATCAACTGAATAAAATTAATGTATACAAATTTGTAGGTTCGTGCAAATTCAGAATTGAGTTCAGATGCACAAAATATTCAAACAATTCCAAAACGTCAAAAGCTCTTATTAGGAGTAGCATACCACAAGGTGCGGTTGGAAGATGAAAATGGACAACTGCTTCACCCTGCCAATTGTAACATGCCATCTTCTAGCCACAATCCTGGGACAATGATGGTAATAATTGTTTGCTATAATGTAATTATTTAAATTTCAAACTGATTAATCATGCATTGAAGTGCTTACTAATTGATATCATCCATATTGTACTAATCATGTTCAAATATGTTTTTTGAAATTATTAGGATTCTAGTGATGATGAGCGACCTACCTACCATCTTCTGTTGCACCCCACGACAATGTCAAATCGAGAGAAGGTTGAATTATGAGAAAAATTCGGAGATTAATGAATGGTTGAATCAACCACTTATTCAATTCCCACTACATTCAAATTCACCAACTAGGAGTGACTATATAAATAGTAGTTCTTTACAAGCTAGCAATGGAGGCAATCAAATAGAGGCTGGTATGGATGATTACTTAAGGGATACAACTGCCATCGAGACAATGTTGTTAGATGCATCCTAGAACGATGTTGAGCTAGAGGATGATGATCGTATCACTGATACCTTTTTCGAAAGCCTTAAATTTTCTTCAACCAGCCCTCTCTTTGGACTTGGCGGTAAGTAAAAGTCTACCCAGTTGGGGAAAATGATGTTACTATGCAACTTGAAAGAAAATTTTGGCTATTGAATGCATGTTTGTAGGAAATTTTGATGTAATTGACCATCATGTCCCTTATACTTTGAGAAATATTGTCACACAATCAACATTTATGGTAAATTTTATGAATGTTAATAATTATTGGCATTGGAAATTTAATATTTTCCAACAACTACAGGTTATTTAAAGATAAGTTTATTCAGAGTTATAATGTCTTTCCCGGTAGCTGCGAAGAGGCAAAGCAAAATTTGAAAATGTTGGATGATGAGTACATATCATATCATGCATGTCCAAATGATTTTATTCTATATAGAGGAGAATATGCTGACAAAGAGATATGGCCAAAATGTGGGCATGATATGTATGATAAATCAAATTATAAGGCTAAATATCGTGGTCCTACTCTTAATATTTTGAGGCACATGCCTATAACCCTAAGGATTCAAAGGCTCTTTCGTTGCAAAGTGTTAGTCATCAGTATTCTTTCACTTTTTGTAGATGACTATAGGATGGTTTTATTTTTCTGAAAACAACATTCATTGAATATTGTGAGTTTCAGAAATCTCACTGCCTTCATTATCCATATAATAAAAATTTCACTATTCCTCAATTTTCCATCTCAAGGTCACCCTATTGCTCCTAAAAGACTCATTATGGGCTCCTACTTCTCATTTTCATCCTCTTTTCCTACCTAAGACTTCATTGCCATATTTGCCTCTATCAAATAGACTCTATCTTCCATCTAGGGTTTCCTAGTAATGACTCATTCCAATGTCCCTTTGGGCATGATAAGCTATAACATATACTATGCTTTCACTTAAAGATTCCTAAGCCAAATTTCAGTCAAAATTAGGTCAAAGGACCCTCCCATTAGGTCTTTAGGGTTTTACAAGGTTCAAGGTCATCATTGGATGTTTCAGGCACTTATTTTCCTTTGCTAGAATCTAGAACATATGTAATATAATGTCAAGACATGGTTATTCAAGAGATACCTAAAACTTTCTAAAGAGGGTTATCTTCTCAGTTCAAAGCCTACAAATGAGAAAAATGGAAATAATTTAACACTTCTGCAGGAGTGTTGAAAAATTTATCAGCATAAGGTACTGATGAGGTGAACTGTCCACTCCTGACTGAAAACAAATTACAACAAGGGAAAGAGGAAACACTTGGTCTTGTAAGTAACTAGGGTTATGAACTTCATGGTCCACTTGTGTGCCAAAACAGTGATCACTTGCAGAAAATGACCTGGAGAAAGCACAAAAAGCCAAACATGAAGAAAGTATATCTGATTTGATTGATGGAATATGGAAAAGGTGAGGTGAACTGGACATAAATGAATGAACATGAAAGGGCTATAGAGAACGTAGAAGACAACAATGATGATTGTTGTAAAGAACTACAGACACCTAGGGTTTGCTATGAAAAAGAGGCATAGGAGAAGAGGATCCATATGGTAGGTCATATCAGCAAGTATGAAACCATACCAACTCATAAACATCATCCCTCCATCATTTTCCAAGAATTCATCCCAAGAGTCAAGCCATTTGTCACTCATAGGGCCGATTTTTCTTCAAACTATGTTTCTAACCAAACAGAGATGAAATTAACAAAACTAAGAGATTTTTTTGTCCCTCATATGTCAAGGAAGAAAAAACTCCTTCCGTTTTTACACAGGTATCATGGTTTGGGATAAATGCCAAATTTATAGGTGCTACAAGAGGTTTGCTGCACTTCTGGAGTGACCTTGGGAAAATCAAGTTTTCTCATAGTGGGAGTGTCCAAATGACTTTATTGATGACTCAAACGACAACTAGACTGGAGGAGATTTCCAATGAGCTATCATGAGCTTAATTTGGAGTTGAGGACGGCTTCTAAATTTGCCTACGCCAGCACTCTTCATTTCTGCACCATCATTCAGCACTTTTTGACCAGTCTTGGGAGAATCAAATTTGGACAGTTCAAATCAACTCCAATTAGAAAAAAAGGTATATTCGGAAAATAACCAGGATAAGATTTCCAACAAGCTATCATGGGCCCAATTTGGACACTAGGAAGGCCTCCAAATCCCCTCTGCAAAAATGAGTTGCGCCCTCAGCACTGGTGTTGCACCCTTGGACAGAGAGGCTTTCTAAGTGATCTAATCACCCAAATCAATTCTAATTGCTTCCAAATCTTGGCTCAAGTCTTCTAAGGCAATGATAAGAGGTAATTGCATGCCATAACCCAATTTGAAGCTATTTTTTATCATCATTAAATGAATGGAGTGAAACCCTAAATCAAACCCTAGGTATTCAAGCTTGAAATCATTGTTTTTCCATTACTTCACCCTCCTCAAATAAATTCAGTGATAAACAGTGCTCAAGGGTTGTAATTCATCTAAGCTTTCCCCTACATTTGTCTCCTTCATTCACTCTTTTCCTTCACTTGCAAGGTTTCCATCCCATTACCCTCCTTTCATCTCATTTCCACATCAGTCCTAGGGTTTCCAAAATAGAGTTTTTACAATGTCAAAAGAGGGAGAAGGTGACAGTGGTAGTGAGGCACAAATTCCAAAGAGACATGCAGAGTGAAAGTGATGAGTTTTCATCCATGTGAAGGTAAATTCCATTATCTTGATCAGTGTTCCAAGATCAAACCCACTCAGGGATAAGGAAAATCATGTTTAAAGGCACAAACTTAGAAATATTGAAGACAAATAAAAATACAGAGATGAAGATAAAGAGATAAAATATATTAGAAGGGTTTTTTAAGGCAAATCCAAGATTAAATGCCTAAAACAGAGGTTAAAAGGAAAATCAGGTTCAAAGGCCTAAAACAGAGATTAAAGGGAAATTCAAAAGAATATTAGCACAAGTAAAAATTAAAATAACTCAAACAAGGGGATTTAATTCCTCAAAGGACACATTTAGACTCCTAAAACATGTTTTCGTTCAAAAAACATGAGCATTTAGTGAGACAGTTTGACTTGCAGAAATTGGGCCAAACGCGCAGCACCACAGACATTGTGCTCTTTTTTGGGGCACACATTTGAAAAATGGTTTACATGCCCATGTTCCTCATGCCAAGGAAATTATCCTCAAAAACTTTCACACCATTTGGAGCAAAACTAATCCCTCAAAAGGGCCAAAAACCACCTAAAAAACACCTTTCTTGGGAGAATGGATTTTTGACCTAGAAAATGGACACCAAACTAAAAAATAAAGGAATATTTGAAAACTAGACAAGACAGGCTTTCCAATGAGCTATCATGCAACTCATTTGGACACAGGGAAGGCCTCCAAATATTAGATGCAAAACAGGTTATTTTTCGAGATTTGGCATTGTGCCCTTGGCATGGCACTATGCCCTCAGCCAGTGGCGCTGCGCCCTAGCTATAAATTCAAAAAAAGACACAAGAAGTTATTGAAAAATATATTTTTAGGACTTAAAGGACAAAAAATTGTAAAAATTAGCTGAGGAGTTATGTTAGAATTTATTTTTGTCACGAATGAGTTTCGGATATTTGTGCCTTGGGCATTGCATGGTCTCAATGGTCAAATGCATTTATGATGTAATTAATGACTCCTAAAACCCTAGATAGGGTTTAATTCATCATTTTCCAGTTAAATACTTCATTTAAGCCTCATTATGATTGTTGGTTGTTTATTGAGATGAATACATAGACTTGGGGTTATGAAGAAATTGGCTTTGGAGTTGTGTGACTATTTTTGGACTGAGCATTAATGCAGCAAGCGCATTCATAGGATTCATGAACCTGGTTAATGGTGATGTTTCTCTAATCTAGTTATTTTTTCCTTATGTTTTTATATTGTTCCATCTTTTCTCTTGCATTAGAACAAAAATTTTAGGCTAAGATATGATGTTAGAGGGACCTTAGGTCTGTCTGTTTCTATTGCTCAAATGTTTTCCTCTGCTAGGTCTGATTGAAGAATGCTTAATTGCTCTTTAATTCCACTTAGCTTATGTCTCTTCAAAATTATTAAATAGAGTCAATCCAAAGAAGTTTATGTTATGCCCTGTCATTTGGTGTAGCTTGAATCATTGTTTTCTAGGATTTTCTTTGAAGTTTTCTTATTAGGGTTCAGTCTAAAGAAGTTTATGGTATGCCTTGTCCTTTATTCTATCTTGAAATGGTCACTTTGAAGGTCTTTACAGTTTTATTAAGGAATTTAGGAGTTCCATGCTCTTTAATCATTACTTATGTACTATCTTGAATGTTTTCTTTCTCTGAAGGTAGATAGCTAGAGAATTTAGGAGTTCCCTGCTCTCTAGGGTTTTCTGGATAGTTGTTTTAAAGTTTACTTGATAGAGCTAGGTCAAAGAAGTTTATGATGCGCCCTGTCCTTTGATTCTTTCTTAATGCATAATACTCTTATAGACTCTTCTTGTTATAGTTTATGTTAAAGGATTCTTAACCGCCCTTTAAACCTACTACATTCATAACTTAATGTTCATTTCACACTCACTAAACCTATTTAGATCCATTTGGCTTTGTTAATTTTCCCTATGAAATACCCTTGACATATTGTTGTACTTTTCAAAACCTTTTACAGACTCCATAGCCCAATGGTTTGAACCTCTCTTACTCTATCTGTTCTTCTTGACAACCTACCCAACCAAAAAAAACAAACAAACAAACCCTATCATTACAACTAGCCTACAATCAGCATCCTAAAATCATACAAGTCATACCTTTTGTCAAAAATGGAGAGAGCCCTCTCTGAGTCCAGGAAGGCTAGGTCCTAGGACTCCAAAGATTGGTTTGATGTTACCCTTGTCTATTTGGTCATTTCCAATCTGCCAAATTATAGGGACCTAACATAATGGCGACTCTGCTGAGGACTGAGTAAGTAACAACTTAAATATTCCTTCAAAACTCAAAATAACCCTGTCAAACTCAGATAAATCAAGTGTTAGCTAACAAAGATATTTGGTTGATTTTCCATTCTAGCACAATGGAAAACACACTAGGGAACACTCATTAAAAATCTTAGTGTTACATAAAGAACTCGGAAAACCCAAAAATATCTCTATATTGGTATCCAACTGTTGATGGTGGAAAACAAACAAATCTTAAAAACACTTAGCATCATCCACTTGGTAACTCCACTGTATTTCCTATAGACTTGGTGACTCCATTGTTTCTCACAGGCTTCCCTGGGAATGCATTAATAAATCCTAATAGTGTAAAGCCCAGTCACATACTGTGTGAAATCAATATTTTTACAGTTTGGTTTGTTTTTAAAACTCTCATAAACTTTTAGCCTCTCTTTGTTGTAGGTCTAAAATATAGCTTCACAAAGAATTAGCACCAGATCTCATCCTGACCCAAATCTTCTTGCAATAGTTGAAAATCCTAAAAACATCCTTAGAAAGTCTCCTAGATCTAAAAACTTAACTGTTAGCAGCCCTATCCACAAAGCAAGTTCCCTACTTGAAAACCTTAAAAACTTGCAAAATACCTGGTTGTTGATGGTGGACAAAATCTAGCCTCAATAAAGTTGTAAATCATCCACCTGGCGACTCCAAAACTCTCAATAAGCCTAAATACTCCACTAGAGGAAGAACCTAAAAACATGACCAGTAATACTAGAAAGAGAGAGTACTCAGGCCTAAATTGGATTCAAGAAATTATTGTCTTTATCTATAACTATGTTCTATCCTACTTTAATCCTGATCAAGAATACATTTATGAGGTCTACATTGATCATTGGAAATATCTCAAGCCTAAAAAAGTTAAGCCTCAATTTGCAGACCATAAAATTACTTATACACCTGTGCCTACCCCAGATACACCTGTGGAAGACCTAGTGAAACAGGAGCTTCATGCTACCTTTCATGCTCTTGTTGAAACCTCAAATAGTCATAAAAATCCTTTTGCACTACCTATACCCCCAAAGGTCCCAAATAGATACAAGCCATTTTTTTTACCTTCTATCCTCTAGGCCCTCCCTACAAATCTTACAAATAATCTTCCCAGATTTGATGGAGAAAATACAAAGATTACTACTGAGAAACACATTCAAATTCTGGAGGATTTCCTTGACCTGTTTGAGGTAGGAGAAGATGATGTGCGTATCAGAATGTTTTCCTTATCATTACAAGGAAAGGTTAAGAGTTGTTTTAAAGATCTTCCAGCTGCAAGCATTAGCAATTTTCATCAATTCAGTCAAGTTTTACTGGATAGGTGGGTGGTATTGGGAAATTTTTTTCTCATCATAGAGGAATACAACCATTTGAAACGACAGCCAAGGGAGATAGTACAACACTTTTCATCCAGGTTCAATAAAGTATACGATGCAATACCTGCTAAGATAAAGCCACCCCCAGGGTGGGCTCTCTTGCACTACCCATATTCCTTTGACCCAGAGATGGCTTTCTAGATAAGAGACAGAGACCCTTCAACCCTAGAGGAAATGAAAAGGATGGCAGTTGATGTGGAAGCCAACATGCTGAACAGGGAGGTAAAGCTAAAAGCAATAAAGAAGGACAAAGTAGATCAAGAGAAACTGATATCTTCAGAGATAAAGCTAGAGATGTTGACAGACACAATCAGAAAAATGATCCATATGATTGGAAGGAAAGAGGAAGAGTACAAGGTTGAGGTTGAAGCTGATTATTCAAAACAACCAGTACTATTTTCTTGCGAAGAAAAAACTCAGTCATTACAATGCAAAAATAACAATCAAAATATGCATGTTGACCAAGATTGCAAAGAAGAAAATGAAAGAGGTTGTCAATTAAGTACTAGATGCCTTCCTACATCTTGTACCTCACTATTAAGAGATCATTACAGGTAGGTTTCAAATAGAAACAAGGAGGAATGCTCTAAGAAATTAGTCAGAGAAGAAATGGATGATACCAACCATTTTTCAAATCCAGAAGTTATCCCCTTAAGTCATCTTGGTGTGGTTGTTGGGATTACATATCCAGAAAATGAGGATGAGCCAATACCTTTTGAGTCTCTACCCTTGTGCTTCGATTCATTTCAGGTTGCTAAACAAGAAGCTATTGGCCATAAACACTCTCCTTTTAATCCCAACTACCGTAGATCAAAAAATAAACTTATAGGTCAACATATGGTGGAGAAACCTATTGATCTAGTGTGCATATTGGATGAAATTACTTCAATGAATAAGCTACCCAAGTATGATCAATATGATGATGATTATATTCTCCAGACTCAAGTTAACACTATAGAAAAATTAGTAACTAGTTTGTGGGACAAAGGTAGTCATTTTCAGCAACTCAAATATAGTGATCAACAAATACAAAATAGCTATGAGTGAAGAATAAAGTGCATAAAGTTTGGAAGAAAGGGAAGGATATTTACCTCTTTGTTGTGCTTCATTTCAGTTCATCAAAGACAACCTTAATACAATCAGAAATTAGCAGTCTTTGGGTATTGACAATGAAGAAGACATTTAACCTCATTGTAATATTCCAAATTTGGAACAGCACAACAAGCCTGATGAAATAATGCAATCCTGGGAGATTGATGCACAAAAATGAGTTTACAGCCCTTGGATCCCATAGATCAACAGATCTGGAGTCTAGATCCAAAATGGGAGAAAAAACAAATCAAAATAGGTGTGGTAAACATATCTCCCACACCTAGTCTAGCTGAAAAACACCCTACAAGAGGGGCTGCAGCTATGCACAACAAACTACTTCAGAAATAATGCAGTCTTGGAAAGTATGAGCAGGACGCCATCAAATATGATTAAATTATGAGTATATAGTAGCAAATTAGAATTACAATGAAGCTCTTTCAATATACAGTAGAATACAGGAGACAATAGAGCAAGAAATCTTTAGAAAAGAAAGTTGAAACACATATATAAACTGAAAAATGGCTTAACAACATTATTTTGAGGAGTTTCAGCAGCTGAATATTACAACTCAGATCTAGGACAGACATGTGGAAAAAACATCAAATCCATTTAAGATCTGGAAACTAGATAGTTTTATTTACAAGATCCCCTTAGGGTTTTGACCAAATCATGCATTACAAAGAGTAGATCTGAGTTTTAAGTTATAGATCTGCAAAACGCTTCATAAATTTCTAAAGATGAATTTACATTAAAATATATTAGATCTAAATAGAAAATGGATTAGCAAGCTAATCCATGGATCACCAAAGTGAAATGCAAAGCCCAGCACCAGATATCTCTCATAAAAAATGGGATCAAAACACCCTGCAGAACCTCTAATGAAATAACGCAGTTCCTCAATGAAAACTGCGATGCAGCTTGAATAAAAATTATGGCATGATGCCAAGATACAAATATGAAGCTGAAACAGTGGATTCACTCTTCCAGGAGGTTAAAAGACACACTCCATGAGAAGAGGCTCCAATACAAGCTAGATCTCTGCAGATCTAGAGTTCCACTTGCTGCAGCCTACAAAAGCAAGCAAACCCTCACTGGATCTGCATCGTAGTTGGATGTAGAGCTTGGCCCAAAGCCTGATAGTGGATCAAATAAAAAAATAGTCCTCCAATAATCCTCAATCGAAGAGGTGAAATCCCTGCATAGGAACTCCAAGTGCTAAGCAGCACAATTCTCCACTAAACAACAAAGAATAGTATTTGTCTAAACAGATAAGATACTCAGAAATATAATCAATGAACAACCTTCTCTTTCTGCCTTCCCCTTCCTTTTATAATATGAGAGCCTTTGCAAACCCTAAACCACTTTGATGAGTTAGCTCCTTTAACATGAGGGGCCTCCTTCTAGAACTGTGTTGTCCCTTTATGAGTTACATTGAATCTAGACAGCGTTGTAGATTTGGTCAAGGTTGACCCAGTCTCACAGCTCAAACCCATTTCACACCTGCAAGTGATTTATTTACATGGCCCTAATTTATCCTTGTTCACATGGGCATTTATTTATTCATTCTTTTTAGGATTTTTACATGTCCTCCTTTATTCATTTATTCATGCAACAGAAAGTAAAAAAAAAAATGTGTATTACTCTTAGCTTAGGCTAAGTAGGAACATTACAATCCTCCCCTCCAAAATGTTGCTTGTCCTCAAGCAACTGATAGGGTGAGAGCTATAGTACTTACATTCCTCCATTGATGGCATAATCAATGATCCAATCCTCATCATAAGCCAAGTGCTCATCAAGCCAATACATCATGAACTATTCCTCCAAGGTCAACATAAGATGTGCATAGTCCATCCCACCAGGAGTGAAAAACTCAACAGAAATAAACATGGCTGGAGCAATGCTGCATCTAAAACATGTATCATGAGGTACAGGTAGAAGTTCCAAACCATGTGGTACATGAAAACTTCCCATCCTCCCTCCCGAAAACCCCATAAACAATACAACTATATCATCCAAGTATGGAAGCAAGACTACATATATGCAAATAGAAAGTTGAGCTTGAGGAGGTGGGTCAAAGTCCCACATGCGATGCCAACGCAGTGCATCACCTGCCTGTATTAGATCAAGGTGTGGTAAGTGGCATCCCCACCACACATTTGTTGCATGAGTCACCTTAACATGGCTGAAGATGTTAGGTTAGTTTGGTGCCTTTGGAAAGCACCCATCATGAGAAGGAATCTCCCTTTGCACAATAATGGAGTGGCCAAGTTCAACATCTCTATTGACCCACCAAAAATCATGAGATCTACATGATCTCTCACTCCCTTTAGGAGTCATAGCCTGCAAAATCATGGTAAAAGAATGTGATAAATTAGAAAATAACACTTTCTTGGCATGATCAGATCCTTTACCATGATAGTCCTTCATACACATGGAGTTGTGCATGAGCATTTCCCTCCTCTAAAGCAAAGGAAGAACTGGCTGAAATGACTCTTGTAAAGAGTCCATTGGTTGCCCCAATCCTCCATGGCTAATGCACTCTTGAAAGTGCTGATGTAATTCCTCTCTCATGCCTTCCAAATCAAAGCTCCTCATGATTAGGGTATAGATCTTCATTGAATGCATATGGCTAAGAAAGAATTATTTATGTGCCCCTTATAGTATCTTCTGCTTGAGCTTGGAAGCTCTAGCCAAGAATACCCTACCATGATGATAGATGACTCCCCCTTGGACTAAGTATCCCTCTTCTTGCTACATGTCATCTAGTATCATACCTGTGTGGAGATCTTTGGAATACTCTACAAGTAGTTGAGATTTCCAATACAGATCCACACTGTTCAAAAATGACAGCGCTAATGATACATCCATGGAAGTGCTTGTCATGTTGCTGATCTCCTCTTTGAAATTTCTCATGCAAAATTTGTTTTTTGGAAGGCCGGTCCTCCCATTCTTCTCCTCCCATAGCGCAGATTCAGAAAAGAAGGAGAGTGATAGTGATGCAGGAAGAAGATCCCCCTCATTCTTGAGCTATCCCAAGCCCTCCAGCTTTGTAACTTGGTCTCTCATTGCTCCAATCCCTCCCGAATGTATATTTGGAGCAGCACTTTGTGAGGCCTCCCCCACAAGATCTGAATCTGGTGGCATCCTAGGTGGCTTGCCACTAGATAGGAATTTCCCTTGTAGCATTCTCATGAACATAAGAAAAGGGACTGTGAGATCCCTGCTTCCACTGTGCAAATCCATCTTTGTTGTTTGTTTGGAAGTACTAGGTGAGGGATAAGTGTTCATGCCTTGAATAATTTTTGGTTTCCCACTCTTCAAGTCCACCCACTCCATCTGCAAATCTTTCCAATCAGTGGTGACCTTCCCCAAAGTAATCAACCATTGGACACCTAGAATGATATTGGTGTCTGGTATGTCAACTACAAAAAAATGATCCACCAAAGTGTAGGATCCCATAGTGACTGAAAGTGAGGGGAAATATTGCATGCATTGCATGGTCCTATCTCCTGGGACCAATACAGAGAATCCCTCAAAAGTATCAGTGGGGATTGCTCTCCTTTGCACAAGATGATCATCAATAAAGTTGTGGGTTGCCCCACTGTCAATCAGTACAGGTACCCTCTGATTCATGATTGAACGTTGTACTCTTAGGGTCAAGTACTTAGGCACTTCTCTCAAAGGTGCAAGAGTCCCACCTATTGGAGCAAAGGCTCCATCCCCATATCCATATGGTGTTGGTTCCTCCTTAGCATTATTAGCACTGTGACCCCTCCTTGGTTCATAATCTCCATCTTCCTCCTCAAAATCTAAGAAGACTTCTATGTAATGTGCTTTCCCAGCAGCACATCTATGTCCAGGTGCCCATGACTCTTGGCAAGTGAAACATAGTCTATTTTCTCTCAACTCCCTCCTGAGTTCAATATCAAGAGGCTTCTTCAATGAGCTCTCCTTGGAAGGAGCAGCTTTCTCCTCCTTCCCTTTAGAAAAGTGAGGGGCCTTGCTCTGGAAAGTTTCCTTTGCTTTTGGCAAGGGATCTTGGAGGTCTCTATCCCTCTCAATGGCATCATGCAAAGTGGTGGGCTTGGTAGATTTAACCAACCCATGCAAAGTTTCATCCAAGCCATCGATGAACATGTACACCCTCCTTGCTGCAGACAGATCGGGAACCATAACTAATAATCTCAGAAACTCAGAGATATAAGTTTATGCATTTCCCAATTGCTTTAACTTTGCAAGGCTCATGAAAGGTGCTTCTGGATCCTTTCTGTCAAACCTCTCCACCAGTCTTCTATTGAATTCAGAGTAGGCAGTCACATTAGCATGGAAATGTAGACAAACCATGGAACCACCAATTGTGTGCTTCACCATCAAAGTGCAGCGCTGCAATCTTAATGGCTTCACTCTCAGGGACTTTTTTCAACTGAAAGTAGATGTCCATCTTCTCTACCCATGCCTTGGCTGAACTAGTGGGTGATCCATCAAACTTGGGCAAAAATAATCTGCCCATAGAGTGATGTCTATCATGATTATGGAGGAACCCACCATCTCTATACTGTTGCCTTGGTCTTCTTCTATCCTTGAGGTGACAAAACTCTTGGAAACTTAATTGGTCTCTAAATATCTGATTCTGAGATTCATATTCCACAAAGTAGTCTTCAAGGTATGCTTGCTCTTGTGGTCCTTCATTCTCCACAGCTAAGAAGGTATGCATAGTGGAGCGTTGTGGAGCTTGTGGGGCTTGTGGCTAGTTCACTGGTTGACCAAACCAGTGATGAGACATGTCAGAGCTTTCCCCCGGATGAAATCTCCCAGGAAATTCCCTCATTCTATCCATCCTCATCTCTTTGATCTCTTTGGCAAGATCTTGCATGGCCACCAAAAGAATTCTTTCAAACACTTCTCCTTATTTATCATTTGCAGTTTTAGGGGCTTTACCCTTGTCTTTCTCATCAGTAGTGTAATAAAACTTCTTGTGACTTCTATTATGATACCTCTTCTCCCTCTAAATAAGAGTTTCATCTTCTTCTGAATGCAACATGGCTATGGTGCTCCAAGGAAAGCATAGGTTGTGCCAAGAAAGGAGCTCTGATACCACTGTAATATTCCAAATCTGGAACAGCACAACAAGCCTGATGAAATAACGCAATCCTAGGATATTGATGCACATAAATGAGTTTACGGCCCTTGTATCCCTTATATTAGTAGATCTGGAGTCTATATCCAAAAGGGGAGCAAAAAAACATCAAACTAGGTGTGGTAAACAGATCTCACACCACCTAGTCTAGCTGAAAAACACCCTACAAGAGGGGCTACAACTATGCACAACAAACTGATTCATAAATAACACAGTATTGGAAAGTATGAGTATGATGCCATCGAATATGATTAACTTATGGTTATACAACAACAAATCAGAATTACAATGAAGCTCTTTCAATATACAGTAGAATACAAGAGACAATAGAGGAAGAAATCTTCAGAAAAGAAGGCTGCAACACATATATAAACTGCAAAATGGCTTAACAACGTTATTTTGAGGAGCTACAGCAGCTGAATATTGAAAATAAGATCTAGGACAGATATGTGGAGAAAACATCAGATCCATTTCAGATCTGGAAACTAGATAGTCTTGTTTACAATATCCCCTTGGGTTTTTGACCAAATCATGCATTACAAAGAGTAGATCTGAGTTTTAAGTTGCAGATCTGCAAAATTCTTCAGAAATTTCTGAAGATGAATTTACATTAAAATAGATAAAATCTAAATATAACATGGATCAGCAAGCTAATCCATGGATCACCAAAGTGAAAGGCAAAGCCTAGCACCAGAGGTCTCTCATCAAAAATGGGATCAAAACACCCTGCAGAACCTCTAATGAAAATAACGCAGTTCCTCAATGAAAATTGCGTTGTAGCTTGAATAACAATGATGGCCTGATGACAAGATACAAATCTGAAGCTCAAACCGTGGATGCACTCTTCGAAGAGGTTAAAAGACACACTCCATGAGAAGAGGCTCCAATACAAGCTAGATCTCTACAGATCTAGAGTTCCACTTGTTGTAGCCTACAAAAGCAAGCAAACCCTTACTGGATCTGCATTGTAGATGGAATTAGAGCTTGGCCCAAAGCTTGATAGTGGATCAAAAAAATCAAATAATCCTCCAAGAATCCTCAATGGAAGAGGTGAAATCCCTGCATAGGAACTCCAAGTGCTAAGTAGCACAATTCTCCACACTAAATAGCAGAGAATAGTATTTTTCTAAATAGAAAAGATACTCAAAAATATAATCAATGAACAACCTTCTCTTTTTTCCTTCCTCTTCCTTTTATAATATGAGAGCCTTTACAAACCCTAAACCACCTTAATGAGTTAGCTCCTTTGACATAAGGGGCCTCCTTCTAGAACTGCGCTGTCCCTTTATGAGGTACATTGAATCTATAAAGCGATGTAGATTTGGTCAAGGTTGACCCAGTCTCACAGCTCAAACCCCTTCCACACCTGCAAGTGATTTATTTACATGTCCCTGATTTATCCTTGTTCACATGGGCATTGATTTATTCAGTCTTTTCAGGAGTTTTACATGTCCTCCTTTATTCATTTATTCATGGAACAACAATTAAAACAAAAATGTATATTCCTCTTAGCTTATCCTAAGTAGGAATATTACACTCATTATCATTCACTAGAGGAAGAAAACAATTGTGGTTCTATCCAAAAGAAACAGAAAATTCCTCCTCCTTTAATGTAAGAAGAAATCAATCAGATTCTGAACAGGGAGCCAACCTATAAAATTTTATATAAAGAAGATATTTCTATTAGTTATACTGCTGACCTATCCACTGATGCACTTTCTCATGAAGAAATTATAGGATAGGTTAATATTGATGCCATGCTACTTCCTCAAGAGGACCTATTACGAGAGAATGTCCCCAACAAAGGCCTACAAGCAGAATTCATTCCACTCAGTCAAGGCATATCATTCATACTCGAGAACAACATAGCAGAACATTATGAGACTACCAAATCAAATTATCATGAAGAAGAGGTGGAGTTTCTTTCTCAAAAGAATCCCAAGCTTAAAAAAGTGGAGCAAAAAATAGTCCTGGATGCAAATTACTGTTTAAATTCTCAAGACCAGATATTATTCAAAGATCATTTTGTTGGCTTCTTAGAGACATCTAGATAAGGATTAAAATATGCCGAGAACAATTTGTTGCAGAGTGTAAAGAATATTTTGAGAATTTCTGTTCAAAAGAAAGTAAGATGGGAGCGGTCCTTTTGTTTTTTCATCACACTTAAATAGTTGAATGAAAATAAATCATGCAGTCATTTAATTTATTGGTTGCATTGGAGAAAAGAGTTCACCTAGTTTATATATAATCTCCAAGTTAGATTAGGATATATAGATATGCCAATAAGCTCAGCACTATGGACATCTTTTAGTTTTAGATTTTTTTGACCAAAATTAGAGAAAAAGAACAAAACGAGAAAAGAGGGCAGATAAAAAGAAGAGGTAAAGCCCCATACCAAAAAGAGTATTTCTGAAAGTGTGCAATTCCAAATGCCACTACTTTGAGAAAGGAAAGTCTTGTTCAGTCATATAGCCTAACCATGATTGAACATGTTTTAAATTTCTGCTGATAGGTTAGTGAATGAAGGTTTTCCAAACTATTTAAACTTGGCTTATTAGTATAATAGGTTAGGAAAGGATATTCATTTCAATTCTCAAATCTGAACCAAAAGAAAAGAGAGGGATGCATAACAAACTCCAAATTACAACCCGCAGTTTTCAGTTTTACCTTTTTGAAAAATAATCTATGTGCAGCTTGTCTGAAATTCCACAGCTCATGACAAATCAAATTTATTAAACTTGATTTGGTTTTGTTTTAAATTTTATGTTGGTAGATTAGAGAATGAAAATCTGTCAAACTGCTTAACCTTGAGATATAAGTATATTAGGTAGAGAATTAAAGAGTTCATCACTCTAATATGACCCTTTGGATGCTATAAGGGTAGAAGTAGATAGTTTGTGCTTTCAAAAATAAAAAATGATGTCAAGCATTTGCCAGTCCAAGTGCACCCAAATGAATAATTTTTTTTAGGAAAGTATGATGGGTAGGTAGAGTTGATGTTGAAGCAATCATGTTTTTTCAGATTTTAATATCACAACTTCAAAGAATAGCAACAAAACAACAATTAAAGAAAGAGGAATATGCCAAGTACAAGTACGGTACTGATCTTCAAAACTCGGAGATCTGAACTCTGAGGTTCTGGACACCTCTTGAAAGGAATTTCCCTCCCCAAGTGGAGCCACTGTTAGCCATCAATATTTTTTCACTTTTTGTAGATGACTATAGGAGGGTTCTATTTTTTTGAAAACAACATTCATTGAATATTGTGAGTTTCAGAAATCTCACTGCCTTCATTATCCTTATAATTTTTTTTTCAATATTCCTCAATTTTCCATCTCAAGGTCACCCTATTGCTCCTAAAAGACTCATTATGGGATCCTACTTCTCATTTTCATCCTCTTTTCCTACCGAAGACTTCATTGCCTTATTTACCTCTGTCAAATACACTCTATTTTCCATCTAGGGTTTCCTAGTAATGACTCATTCCAATGTCCCTTTGGGCATGATAAGCTATAACAAATACTCTGTTTTCACTTAAACATCCCTAAGCCAAATTTCAGTCAAAATCAGGTCAAAGGACCCTCCCATTAGGTCCTTGGGGCTTTACATGGTTCAAGGTCATCATTGGATGTTTCAGACACTGCTTTGCCTTTGCTAGAATCTAGCTTAGATGTAATAGAATGTCAAGACATGGTTATTCAAGAGGGACCTAAAACTTTCCAAAGAGGGTTATCTTCTCAATTCAAAGTCTGCAAATGATAAAAATGGAAATATTTTAATACTTCTACGGGTGTGTTGAAAAATTTATCAGCAGAAGGTATTGATGAGGCGGACTGTCCAATCCTGACTGAAAACAACTTACAACAAGGGAAAGAAGAAACACTTCGTCTTGTAAGTAACTAGGGTTATGAACTTGATGGTCCACTTGAGTGCCAAAATAGTGATCACTTGTAGAAATTACCTGGAGAAAGCAGACAAAGCCAAACATGAAGAAATTATATCATATTTGATTGATGGAATATGGAAATGGTGAGGTGAGCTGGACATAAATGAATGAACTTGAAAGGGCTATAGGGAACTTAGAAGACAACACTGATGATTGCTATAAAGAAATACATATACCTAGGGTTTGCTATGAAAATGGGGCATATAATTAGAGGATCTATATGTTAGTTCATATCAGCAAGTATGAAGCCATACCAACTCATAAACAACATGCCTCCATCATTTTCCAAGAATTCATCCCAAGATTCAAGCCATTTGTCACTCATAGGGTTGGTTTTGCTTCAAGCTATGTTTGTGACCAAACAGAGATGAAATTAAAAAACGTGAGAGAGGTTTTTGTCCCTTATAAATCAAGGAATAAAAAACTCCTTCATGGTTTACACAGGTATCATGGTTTGGGAGAAATGCCAAATTTACAGGTGCTACAAGAGGTTTTCTACACTTCTGGAGTGACCTTGGGAAAATCAATTTTTATCATAGCTGGATTGTCCAAATGACTTTCTTGATGAGTGAAATGAAAACAAAACTGTAATAGCTTTCCAATGAGCTATCATGAGCTCAATTTTGAGTTGAGGAAGGCCTCCAAATATTGTCTGCAACAACACTCTACATTTCTGCACCATCATTCAACACTTTTTGACAAATCTTGGGAGAATCAACTTTTGATAGGTCCAATCAACTCCAATCAGAAAAAATGAGGTAAATTTGGAAATTAGACAGGACAGGATTTCCAACGAGCTATCATGGTCCCAATTTGGACACCACTTAGGCCTCCAAATTCCCTCTGAAAAACAGCACTACGCTCTTAGGAACTGGTGCTACGTGCTCAGGAATTGGCACTGCGCCCTCAGCACTAGCGTTATGCTCTTGGACAAAGAGTCTATATAAGTGATCCAATCACCCAAATCAAGTCAAATTTCTTCCCAATCTTGGCTCAATTCTTTTAAAGCACTGATAAGAGGTAAGTGTATATCATAACCCACTTTGAAGATATTTTTTATCATCATTAAATGAAGGAGTGAAACCCTAAATCAAACCCTAGATATTCAATCTTGAAATCATTTTTCTTCACCCTCCTTAAAAAAATTCAGTGATATATAGGGTTATTATAGTTCTCAAGGGTTTTCATTCATCTAAGCTTTCCCCTACACCCATTTCCTTCATTTACTCTTTTCCTTCACTTGCAAGGCTGCCATCTCATTATCCTCCTTTCATCTCATTTCCACATCAGTCCTAGGGTTTCCAAAATAGAGTTTTCACAATGTCAGAAGAGGGATACATTGGCAGTGGTTGTGAGGAACAAATTCCAAAGAGACATGCAGAGTGAAAGTGATGAGTTTTCATCCATGTGAAGGTAAATGTCATTATCTTAATCAGTGTTTCAAGATCAAATCCACTCAGGGATAAGTCAGATCATTTTTAAAGGCAAAAAATCAGAAATATTAAAGACAAATCAAAAGGTATAGATGCAGATAAAGAGATAAAACAGATTAGAAGGGTTTTTTAAGGAAAATCCAAGATTAAAAGCCTAAAACAGAGGTTAAAAGGAAAATCAGGTTCAAAGGCCTAAAACAAAGATTAGAGGGCAATTAAAAATAATATTAGCACAAATACCAATTCAAATAACTCAACCCAGGGCATTTACGTATTCAAAGGACACATTTGGATTCCTACAACATGTTTTCTTTCAATAAACATCAACATTTAGTAAGACAGTTTGACTTGCAGAAATTGGGCCAAACGTGCAGTGCCACTGGCGCTGCACTCTTTTTTGGGACACTCAATTGACAAATGGTTTACATTTTCATGTTCCTCATGTGAAGGAAATCATCCTCAAAAAATTTAAGACCATTTGGATCAAACTCGGTCCCTCAAAAGGGCCAAAAACCACCTAAAAAACACCTTTTTGCCCTATTTTCAGCACTAGCACTGCACCCTAAGCAGTCATGGGAGAATGGAATTCTTACTAGAAAAATGAACACCAAAATGGAAACTAAAGGAAGATTTGGAAACTAGACAGGCCATGCTTTCCAATGAGCTATCATGGAGCTCATTTGGAAACTGGGAAAGGCCTCCAAATCTTAGCTACAAAACAGGTGATTTTTCCAGATTTGGCGCTGCGCCCTCAGCTAGTGGCGCTGTGCCCTTGCTAGAAAGTCAAAAATAGACACAAGAAGTTATTGAAAAATATATTTTGAGCACTTAAAGGACAAAAATCTCTAAAAATTGGCTGAGGAGTTATGTTAGAAGTTATTTTTGTCATGAATGAGTTTGGGATATTTGTGCCTGGACCTTGCATGGTCTCAATGGTAAAATGCATTTATGATATAATTAATGACTCCTAAAACCCTATCTAGGGTTTACTTCATCATTTGGAAATTAAATATTGCATGTAATCCTCATTGTGATTGTTGGTTTTTTATTGAGATGAATACATAGACTTGGAGTTGTGAAGAAATTGGCTTTGGAGTTGTGTCATTGTTTTTGGACTGAGCATCAATGGAGAAAGCACCTTCATAGGATTCATGAACCTGGTTAATGGTGATGTTGCTCTAATATAGTTATTGGTTCCTTATGTTTTCATATTGTTCCATCTTTTCTCTGGATTAGAACATAAATTTTAGGCTAAGATATGTTGTTAGAGGGACCTTAGCTCTGTCTGCTTCTATTGCTCAAATGTTTTCCTCTCCTGGGTCTGATTGAAGAATTATTCATTGCTCTTTAATTCCACTTAGCTTGTTTGTCTTCAAAATGATTAAATAGAGTCAAGCTAAAGAAGTCTATGGTATGCCATGTCCTTTGGTGAAGCTTGAATCATTGTTTTCTAGGCTTTTCTTTGAAGTTTTCTTATTAGAGTTTAAGCTAAAGAAGTTTATGGTATGCCCTGTCCTTTAGTCTATCTTGAAATGGTTACTTTGAAGGTCTTTACAGTTTGATTAAGGAATTTAGGAGTTCCCTGCTCTTTAATAATTATTTATGTGCCATCTTGAATGTTTTCTTTCTTTGAAGGTAGATAGCTAGAGAAGTTAGGAGTTCCCTTCTCTCTAGGGTTTGTTGGATAGTTGTTTTAAATTTTACTTGATAGAGCTAGGTCAAAGAAGTTTATGGTGTGCCCTGTCCTTTGATTCTTTCTTAATTTATAGTACTCTTATAGACTCTTCTTGTTATAGTTTATGTTAAGGGATTCTTAACTTCCCTTTAGAACTACTACATTCAAAACTTAATTTTCATTTCACACTCACTAAACCTATTTAGATCCATTTGGCTTTGTTAGCTTGCCCTATAAAACACCCTTAACTTATTGTTGTAATTTTCAAAACCTTTTGCAGACTCCATAGCCCAATGGTTTGAACCTCTCTTACTTTATCTATTCTTCTTGAAAACCTACCCAACCAAAAAAAACAAACAAACAAACCCTATCATTATAACTAGCCTAAAATCAACATCCTAAAAACATACAAGTCATACCTTTGTCAAAAATAGAGAGAGCCCTCTCTAAGTCCAAGAAGGCTAGGTCCTAAGACTCCAAATATTGGTTTGATGTTACCCTTTTCTATTTCTTCATTGTCAATCTGCCAAATTACAAGGTCTTAACACAAATAATTAGCTATTTTGCAGGGATGGAATGCCTCACACAAAAGGGATTTAGGAGTTATGCGAATCCCAATAGATTCAGTAGCCATGAAGCATATAGTGGATACATGGCCTGAAAAATTCAAGGATGAAGTACGTAGTCTACAACTCAACATAGCCATTAATGGCGTCAACCCATATTCCCTTTAGAAAACCAACTATTCTATTTGGCCTATAGTAGTGATGAATAACAATATCCCCCAATGGTTGTCCATGAAGAATTGACATCTTATGTTGCCTCTCATAGTCCCTGGTAGAAGATAATTGAAGAATATGGATGTATACTTACAACCACTGGTAGATGAATGGAAGGAATTATGGGATGGGATAAATGTATACAATGTATCAAGACCCATCGTAGTAGAGAGGAGTGTTACATTGTATGGAATATGTGCTTACACCACACATGATTATCCAGGCTTAGGAGTTTTCTCTAGGAAATTACATGTTTATTGATTTTTTTATATACGTAACAATATTCTTTCACATATTAATTTAATTCATTGTAATTGTTATGATCTTTATGATATTCTTTAACGTGCCATGGATATTGTATACAATAATTTCGCAGGTCTTGTAACAAAAGGGTATTATGGATGTAAATGTTGTGGACCTTCTTTGAAAGCTAGATGGTCCAATGACCTATGAAAGAAAGTGTATGACTTCTCCAGGGTATTTCTCCCAGAAGAACGCCCTTACAGAAGAGCAACATCCTCTTTGAATGGTAAATGAAAGAGAACCCAAAGGGATGCAATAACGACAATAATTGAATGGCTTAGATCATATGAGAGAGAGAAGGAGAAATAGTTCATATAAATGTTCAATTCAAATGGGGAACCTATATTCAATCATCTATAATTCTTCGCCACCTATGTTGAGAAATTTATGATTGGGATGAAAAGGAAATCTATATTTTATAACCTCCAATATTAGGATAATCTTAAGATTACCCACTTACTAGATCCCATGCATATATTTAAAAATGTTTCATCTTATTTATGGAGGCACATATCATTGAAAAAAAGTGACACATTAGCTATTAGGAAATATATTATTACTTCAAAAACTAAAAAGAAACATTGGCCAATACAATTAGAAAGTACAGGAGAGGCTGGTCCCTCTAATTGGTATTTCAAAGAAGGTGATGTCCCATGTATTTTTTAAAAATATGATCTTTCTTTGCTTGAAGGAAGTTATAATGGGTGTGAGGGTGCCATCCTCATATGAGTCTTCACCATGGCGTTGCTTCACTGTGGAAGACCATTTTTCTGGGTTGAAATGACATGACCATCTGAATCTTCTAAGAGTGCATATAATGTGAAAAGCACGATTTTATTATTTGTTAGATAAATAATTTCTATCCCATGGGATCATAAAACATAACTAATTTTTTATGTATGTGTTTATAACTTTACAATGTCATTATCCTTTGTTTGTGCATGGGTGTGTGAAACATGACTTCCCCCAAGACCTAGGACGTTCCATATCTAAATTATCTACATTTGTACGTTGGATCATGCCAAAGGAGATTCATGTGGCTAGCATTCTACTGTGGTGTCAAGAGATAGTTGAGATTGTTTGTATGTTTCAAAAGGAACTGCCGACGAGTTTCATGAACTTGTAGGTTCATCTTCTAATCCACCTAGTAGATGAGGTTGAACTAGTTGGGGTAGTTTCTTGTCATTGGATGTTCTTCTTAGAGAGGTACATGAAGAAATTAAAAGGTTTTGTTCTACAAAGGGTAAAACCCGAGGGGTCTATGGTAGAGGGGTACACATCATATGAGTCTTTCAATTATGCCAGTGAGTACATCAAGTAGATCGAAAACACACTAGGTGCAGTGCTTTGGGACAATGAAAGGGATGAAGAAAAAAGAGAAGGGGACCTTCTCCAAACGAATGGAAAAATGTGTTTGACAAAGAACACTGTTACCGATGAAATAGGTAACCTCACTGTTACCTAATTTTTTTTGGTAGCATAAAAAGCACCCGATTTTGAAAAGTGGTGATGCAGAATCACCTTTTTTTTTTAGCACATTTTTGACACTCTAATGTTTTTATTTATGAAGTATGAATATTTGTTTTAAAATGTTAGTGATTTTCATGCTAATTTTGAAACATATTGATGCAGCATCAACTTTTTTTTTAGAGTGGTGTTTTGATGTTGGTAATAAAACACAAAACTTAGATAAATATATATATATATATATATATATATATATATATATATATATATATATATATAAACAATAAAAAAAACCAATAAACATGTAAAAAAAACAAAAATAACTCGTAAAAATAAAAAATTTAAAGAAAAATAAATTTAAAAAAAACAAAATTATTCCAAAATTATATTAAAAGAAATGACAAAATTTGAAAAAAAAACACATAATTTAAAGAAAAAAAACCAAAAATTAACCAAAAAATAAAAAAAAAAAAAACATCAAAAACATTTTTTTATAATTTATTAAAAAAAACCATATAATTAAAAAAAAAATTAAAACAGAAAAATTTAAAAATAATTTAAATTACAAAATTAAAATTTAGATAAAAAAAAAATAAAATACAAAAAGGAAAAAATTAAATTTAAAAAATTAAATTAAAAAAATAATAATAATAAGAAAAAAAATACAAATTTTAAAATTAACAAAAAGAACAAATTAAAAAAAAAAACAAAATTTAAAATTGAAAAAAAAAGTAAAATAAAAGAATTAAAATAATAAAAATAACTATCATTAAAAAACAAAAAAATGAAAAAAACCACGTGCAAATAATTAAAACACAAATATCCATAAATTTACAGTTTTTTTTTTCTTTTTTTTTTTTAATGAAACAGTTTATAAATTTTAAAAATGAAAAACTAAATAAACTAAAAGATTAAAAAAAAATTAAATTAAATTAAAATTTAATAAATAAATTTTAAATTTTAAAAAATAATTAATCTAAAATATTAAATTTAAACACAAAATAAAAAATAAAAAATAAAATAAAAAACAAAACAAATTAAAACAAATTAAATTTAAAATAAAAAATTTGAATTAAAAAATAATAAAAAAATTTTAAAAATCAAATTAAAAAAAAAAAATTTAAAAAGAATTTTTTGATCGTGGTGGCGCTACCAATCGGCCTCCCGCCTAGGTGGCGATGGAGACCGGCCGCTGGGCGGGCGGGCGATTCCGAGAATCAGCCTCCCATGGCGGGAGGTCGATTCCGGGAATCGCCCTGAGGCCGATTCCGAGAATCGCCCTCCCACGACGAAGAGGTCGATTCCAGGAATCGCCCTCCCGCAGTGGGAGGCCAATTCCAGGAATCGCCCTGTGGCCGATTCTGGGAATCGGCCTCCTGCAGTAGGGAGGCCGATTCCAAGAATCGCCCTCCCGCGGCGGGAGGACGATTCTGGGAATCGCCCTCTCGTGGCGGGAGGGTGATTCCCGAAATCGGCCTCCCACCACGGGAGGCCGATTCCCGGAATCAACCTCCCGCCCAGCGGCCGGCCTTCGCTGGCACTTGGGCGGGAGGCTGATTGGCGGCGCTACCACGATCAAAAAATTGTTTTTTTTTTTTTTTTTAAATATTTTTTTTTAATTTGATTTTTTTTTTTTTAATTCAAAAAATTTAAAATTTTTTTTTTTTAAATTTAATTTTTATATTTGAAATTTAATTTGTTTTGATTTTTTTTTGTTTTTGTTTTTTTTTTTTAATTTCTAAATTTTGTTAATAATTTTTATGAAATTTTGTATTTTTTTTTATTTAATTGATTTTTTTTTTTTTCATATTTTTTTTTATTATTAAATTTTATGTTTAATTTTTTCATTTAATTTTTTAAAATTTAGTAAATTTTGTATTTGTTTTTTAATTTATTTGAATTTAATATTTTTTTAAATTTTTTATTTTTTTATTATTATTTTTTTAATTACATAAAATTTTAATATTTTTTTTATTTCAATTAAAATTGTGTATTTAAAATTAGATTTTTTTTTTAATTAAACTTAATATTTTCAAATTAATTTTTTTTTTATTTAATATATTTTATTTAATTTATTTTTTTCAATTTTTCAATTTTAATTGATTTTTAAAGTTTTTTAACTTTTTATTTTAACAATGTTTTTTTTTTCTCTTTATATTTAAATTTTTTTTTTTATTTCAAAATTTATTTATTTATTCATTTATTTATTAAAATTTAATAATTTTTTTGTAAATTTAATTTGTTTTTTTAATATTAACATTTTTTTTTAATTTAATAAAATCTAATACATATATATATATATATATATATATATATATATATATATATATATATATATATATATATATATATATATATATATATATATATATGGAGTCTGGTGGAGCTCCGATATGATTTTATTATATTAGAAAGATTATGGGTCTTTGCCGAGGCAGCCCCTTTTACAAAGCAGAGATCTATCTACTGCATCTAAAAGTCAATAAGTACTTTCAAGGCATTTGGACAGTGCTTATATTGTTTACAATGATCTGCCCTTTCATGAGCGAGCTGCCTTTGTTTGCCATCTCATCTGCTTCGTTGTTTGAATTTCTCAAAATGTGATGAAGTTTACACTTGTCAAAGTCTCGAAGGACTCTCTTCAATCTGTCCAAAGTTTTGTTGAGGCTGGCATTGCTGAACGGAGTCTCCGTGTTTATATTTTTTATTATCAGTTCTGAATCACCGAAGACTTGGAGCACTTTGATTCCCTTATCTCTTGCAATAAGACAAGCTTTTAGGAGCCCAAGGATCTTTGCGTGATTGTTGGATTTCTTGCCAAGTCCCCAACAGAACCAATCTTTGGAAGACCCACCGGGAGAGTAAATAACTCCACCCGCACCAGCAGCACCGGGGTTCCCCTTGGACGCCCCATCGAAAAGGATAGTGGAAATGTTTTGGGACCTCCACCAATTTTGAAAAAAATCATCCTCATCTCTTATGCACCATTCAGGATTGTCACCTTGTGGGGGTTGAAGGTACTTACGTGGATGGGTCGCAAGCATACCAAGCCAACGCTTTTCTTCGGGCAGTAGCAAATGATCTTCTTTAAAATACTGAAATTGGGCCGCTTCCAGGAGGAAGGACTTAGCTTTTGCAGCAACCTGCAGAGGGGTATATAGCAACTCTTTAAAAATCCTCTGATTGCGGGCCAACCAGATCTGGCAGCATACATATTTGGGGAGCGCTATCCAGATTCTACGCCAGAAAGATTTGGAAGGGGTTCGATAGGGATAGTGTTGACTCCAAGAGGCAAAGAGGTCTGCTACTGAGTTCTGCAAGGGGGCTGGAATCTGCAAGTCCTGTAGAGTGAGAACCCAAACCTCTTCAGCAAATCTGCACTCCATGAAAAGATGCTGGGCTGTTTCGAAGTTGTTACAGCATAACACACATCTGTGAGGCCCAGCTATTTTCCTTTTTTCCAGATTATCTCCCGTAAGCTACTTGTTATGGACTAAGGTCCAGAAGAAGAAGTTTACTTTTGGAAGGGAAAGCGGATCCCACACATTCTTCCAAAACTCCTTAGTTTGACTACTATTTCTAATGACCTGTAAAGCATTATACCCAGCTGTTGTGGTATAAACTCCAGACTGTCCCCAGCCCCAGCTATCTTTTTTGGATCTGCAAACAGGTGCAGCATCATCCAACAGTTCGACTAGCAGTGCTTGACCCAGTGAAAACTTAAATGTTTGGCACTCTGTAAATCCCATCCATTCAGTCTCACAGCAGTCCCAGTCGAGGGAATGTCCTCCTGATCACATTTTACACTGCCGCTCCGACCAATTCACGAGAGTGCAACGATGTCATCGTTAGAAACTGATGGATCACTTCCCATTGTATGAGTTTTAACTCCTGAGCAGAAATTATCTACACACGAATCTTATAACAGAAAATAAACAATAGCGAGAGCATAAAACATAAAACAGATAAACACAGAGATTTTCCCCTGGATCCCAAATTGGGACGACCAACTTGATTTTCATTATATTCCTTTTAGTGTTACAACACATATATATACATGCCGAAGCATACATAAACCCCAATCCATTAACCCTGGATTAGAACATAACCGTAGTTCCCTTGACCGGATCTACAAAATACCAGGGGCCGAAAACCATCGAACCCCAAAACCATGTGCAAAACCATGCACAAAACCATGGGCGGATCCGCCTATGAGTGAGACTGCTTCACCCCTCATGACCCCCCAGCTATGCTCGATGCAACATACAGTGTGTGGGGCTAATCGTGGAAAGAATATAACACATACCCAACATTCTCCCACTTGTTGTTTTCTTTCCACGGGGGGGCACAAGAGAGCTTAGTCATTTGCCCAATTCTTCAACACCCATTGTTTCTCTACACCAAGAGAACTTCTGAGTGCTCACAGACTTCGTCAATGCATCTGCAACATTCTTCAAAGTGTCCACCTTTACCAGCAACACCCTTTTAGCCTCAACCATATCTCTAACAAAGTGATATTGAACATCGATGTGCTTTGTCTTTGAATGATAAGCAGGGTTCTTAGCCAAGAAAATTGCACTTTGGCTATCACAGTCTATCCTTATAGCTTGTTGTACCAACCCCATACTTGAACACAATCTCTGCAACCAAACTGCTTCCTTGCTTGCATGAGTGGCTGCTATGTATTCTGCCTCTGTAGTTGAAAGAGCCACTACGGACTGTCTTTTACTCATCCAACTGACTGCGCCTCCAAATAGGCTAAACACATACCCACTTGTAGATCTTCTTTGGTCCAGATCTCCAGCCCAATCTGCATCAACAAAACCACGAATGTCCAACATTCTTTCCAATCCTGGTCTTCCCTGGTAGCAGAAGCCATAATCACTAGTGCCACGTAAATATCTGAAAACCCGCTTCACTACTGTCCAATGCTCCTTCCCTGGGTTTGACATAAACCTGCTCAATACTCCCACTGCATGTGCAATGTCTGGTCTAGTACAGACCACTGCATACATCAGGCTACCCACTGCACTTGCATATGGAACACGGGACATATCCTCCTCTTCTTCTTGTGTCTTGGGACACAGTTCAGCAGACAACTTTACACCTACGGGAATAGGAACATTTACCGGTTTACTATCCTGCATATTGAACCTCTGCAATATAGTCTCGACATACTTCCTCTGGTTTAACCAAAGCTTCCTCTTTGCCCGATCTCTCTTAATTTCCATGCCCAAAATATAGTTTGCAGCAACAAGATCCTTCATGTCGAATTTGGAGAATAGTTGGGTCTTCAAATCTTGGATAATTTCTTTGTCATTTCCAATCAACAACATATCATCCACATACAAGACCAAATAAATAAAACGGTCACCAATTAAT
Source organism: Pinus albicaulis (assembly GCA_034641835.2). Lineage (NCBI taxonomy): Eukaryota > Viridiplantae > Streptophyta > Pinopsida > Pinales > Pinaceae > Pinus > Pinus albicaulis. Next base: position 119,551,107 of record CM076578.1, read on the forward strand.
TTAAAATAAACACAGTGATCCTCCTTGCTTCTGGTGAAGCCAAGTCCCCGTATATAGGTATCAAATTTCTGATACCACATCCTTGGTAACTGTTTTAACCCATACAGAGACTTCTTCAACCTGCATACCAGTTCTTTCTTACCCTTCACCATAAATCCTTCAGGTTGCTTCATGTAGATCTCTTCTTCTAGATCCCCGTGAAGAAATGTTGTCTTCACATCCATCTGTTCTATCTCAAAATCAAATGCAGCAGCAACGGATAAAAGTAATCTAATAGAAGTAACTTTGGCAACAGGAGAAAAAATATCACCAAAATCAATTCCCGGCACCTGGGAATAACCTTTCGCTACCAACCGAGCTTTGTATTTCTCCACCTTGCCTTCTACATTCATCTTCTTTTTAAACACCCATTTTCTCCCGATGGGCTTCCTTCCAGCCGGCAACTCCACCAGATCCCATGCCTCATTTTTGTGCAAGGATGCCATTTCATCAACCATGGCCTCCTTCGAGAGTTTTCCATCCTCTGAATCTACTGCCTCCCTGACAGTTCTGGGTTCATCATCAGTTATAATTAAGGCAAAACCTGAACAAAAAGCAGATGGACTATACCTTTCTGGTTGCCTTCTTTCCCGAACTGATCTTCTCAAAGCTGGAGTTTGTGGCTCTTCATCTTCTGAGTCTTCTTCTGTTGTAGAGTCTGATTCATCCTCCTTTATCTCAAACTCTATCTTCTCGGGTTCCTTTGGTAGGAATTCATGTTTAACAACATCTTTCACTTCTCTAAACACCACATCTCGGCTGTACACAACCTTCCTTGTTTCTGGGTTCCAAAGCTTGTAACCCTTTAAACCATCCTTATACCCAATAAAGATGCACCTTTCAGAGTTATTATCCAACTTGGTCCTTTTCTCCTTTGGAACATGTACATATGCATCACATCCAAATACCCTTAGATGTGAAAGAGAGGGTTTCTTACCAGTCCATACCTCATGTGGAGTCTTATCCTCCAACACTGATGAAGGTGATCTGTTAACTAAGTAACATGCGGTCTCCACTGCCTCTACCCAGAATTCTTGTCCTAACCCGGTACCACTGAGCATGCTTCTTGCCTTTTCCATCAGTGTTCTGTTCATTCTTTCTGCAACTCCATTTTGCTGAGGTGTGTATGGAGTAGTCTTCTGCCGTGCTATGCCACACTTCTTACATAACTCTTCAAATTCCTTCTTGCAGAACTCCCCACCATTATCTGTCCTCAGTGCCTTTATCTTCTTCTCTGTCTGGTTTTCCACCAGAGCCTTAAATTCTTTAAATTTGTAAAAGACTTCAGATTTCTTCCTCAAGAAATATATCCATGTATTCCTTGAGAAGTCATCTATGAATGAAACATAGTACACAGACTTTCCCAGTGATGGAACTGACACGGGTCCAAACACATCACTGTGCACAAGTTCTAATATCTTGTTTGCCCTCTTAGCACCAGAAGGAAAACTCACCCGATTCTGCTTCCCATATACACAATGTTCACAGAAATCGAAATCCAGAGAAAAATTAGACATACCTTCTACCATACCATCTCTATGTAGTATCCGAAGGCCCTTCTCTCCAATATGTACAAGTATTTGATGCCATAGCATGGTCTTTTCTCCAGAGACAACTAGGCTTTTCATCCCACTTTCAGGAACCACAGAACTGTTACACCCATCAATAACAGTGTTAATTTGTAGCTTGTATAGAGTTCCATTCCGAACTCTATGCATTAATACCAGTGCTCCCCGAACCATCCTGCAGGCATCTTTCTCAAACACTGTTTTTACACCTGCATCATCCATCTTGCTTATAGAAATCAGATTTCTGGCTAATGCAGGAATATGCAGAACACCAGGAAGTGTTCTAATCCTTCCACCTTGCAGCTTCAACTTGACCTTTCCACGTCTGACGATTCTAGCCTTCCTATCATCCCCTAGGAAGACATCACCACCATCATATTTCTCATATTCGCAGAACCACTCCCTATGGGGAGTGAAGTGAAAGGATGCACCTGAGTCAATCAACCATGACTCATGATCTACATGTGTATTTGAAGAAGAAGCCAAATATACATCCCCACCTTCATCCGAGGTGGTTTTTGCCTCTGCAGAAGGACCTTCATCAGATCCCTTTCCTTTCTCAGGAGCTTTAGATCTGCATTCCTTTTTGTAGTGCCCTTCCTTTCCTCATTTCCAGCACACCTTTACAAACTTTCCGGGAGATTTAGATCTCCCTCTAGATTTATATCTCCCACTCGAAACCTTATTCGTGTTTCTGTTCTGGGACCTTCCTCGTACAGATAAGGCATCTCCATTCTGACCCTCCATATTTCTCCGTCTCATTTCCTCCGACAGCAAGGCTGAGACAATGTCATCAAATTCAAGGTAGTTGTATTGCTACCTATTGCAATAACCAGACTGTCCCACGAGTCTGGTAGAGAGCACAACAAACTGATGCACTTATCTTCATCGAGATTTTAATATCAACGGATGACAGCTGACTTACCACAGTATTGAAGGCATTCAGATGCTCTGTCACCGAGTCTCCATCCTTCATCCTCAGGTTATACAGCTTTTTCCGCAGGAACAACTTATTCACCAGAGACTTAGATTGGTACAAAGTCCCATGTTTTTCCCACAAATTCTTCGCCGTAGCTTCCCCAGATACATTCAACAATACTGAATCTGACACACACAACCGTATTGTGCTCTTAGCCTTCCGATCCAGTTTCTTCCAGTCTTCATCTGACATTGTTGTTGGTTTAGTACCTGGATCTACCACGATCCACTGATCTTTATCCACCAGCAGATCCTCCATCTTGAGCTTCCACAACTCAAAACTCTGACCATTAAATTTCTCGATCTCTATCTTTCCGCCGCTCGCAATCTTCTTTCACCGCAAGAATCGATCCCGCAGATCTCCCACTGAACAGGGTCTACCACAGGCCCGAGCAAAAAACCCTCAACAACAAAGGCGTCCCCTTGAAGCCGAAACAGCTCCGATACCAAATGTAGGTTTTAACCCTAAACAGAAATATCTACACACGATTCTTATAACAGAAAATAAACAATAGCAAGAGCATAAAACATAAAACAGATAAACACAGAGATTTTCCCCTGGATCCCAAATCGAGACGACCAACTTGATTTTTCATTATATTCCTTTTAGTGTTACAACACATATATATACATGCCAGAGCATACATAAACCCCAATCCATTAACCCTGGATTAGAACATAACCGTAGTTCCCTTGACCGGATCTACAAAATACCAGGGGCCGAAAACCATCTAACCCCAAAACCATGTGAAAAACCATGCACAAAACCATGGGCGGATAAAACATGGTGGAGTCGCACAAAAACCAATTTTGGCCGGGGCGCTGCCCCGGACCCCAACGGTGGGGACTGCTTCGCCCCTCATGACCCCCCAGCTACGCCCGACGCAACATACAGCGTGTGGGGCTAATCGTGGAAAGAATATAACACATACCCAACAATTATACTGTCAAGCCATAAATGCGTACGCTTGTCGTTCCCTGGAATCCTGTAGATTAATTTTTTGAAAAAGTTGCTGCTTTTAC